>JASCZI010121404.1:10709-25369 GCA_036250425.1 Stylosanthes scabra | reverse complement strand
TTTTTGTTCTCTTCTTTGAGATTAGAAAGGTTGCGTGATGCAACTTGAAGCCTTTTTGAGGTTCTTCCGTTGTGTTGGTGTAAAGTCCTCGGCACTTTCAACTGTGTGGAGTTGTGTGCTTGTAATTGCTTCTGAGGCTTGTTGGTGGTTAGTTTGTATCCACCGCCAATTGCAAATAATCTAGACTTTACTTGTAAATAATAAGCATGAATATGTAAAAGATAATTCAATTGCAAATTGTTGGTGTGCAGCTTCAAAGATTTTCAACATCATATGCTGCCACCAATTTTTAAAATAATCTTTTAATAAGAATTTGAGATGAAATTTTCGGATATCACCTGAAGCTTGTATGTAACTAAAAAGGGGCTTCCCCTTGCTATTTGTAGGAGTTACTTCCGGTCACTTATGTACCTTCTCCAGTTACTTCCGCTTCTTCCGACGTACTCATGGAATTTTCCTTTCCTCAGTCCTTGCTTAACGAAGTTGAGGAGGTCTCGGCAATCTTATGTGTCATGACCACTTTGCTTGTGGTATTTGCAGTAGACATTCCGGTCACCTCTGTAAATGTCCTTGACTGTTTGTGGAGCAGGGATTCGTTCCACTTGGGATGCTTTATGGAGGAAAGTCGCCAGCGAGACATTCAGGGGGCTATAGTAGTAGCGGCGGAGCGCTATTCCTGCCTTCCGCGATTTTCTCGTGGTGCCTCTCTCCGACTGGTTTTCCTCTTGTCGTGGTTAGTTTTTACTGCTGTCTGTCCTTCTTCCTGATGGAGGTACTTCGTGAGATCTGTCTTGGATCTCTTCCAATGTCTTGGGTGGCCCTTTAGTGAGGCTTTTCAGGAATGGTGTGTCCTCTCGGAGGCCTTTCAGTAGGGCCTTTAAAGCAGCCTAACACTGTAGCCTTTCTATTTGGGTGTATTCAGCGTTAAAACGATCCAGATAACTCCGGAGGGTTTCTTCCGGCTTTTGCACAACCGAATAGAGGTTCATACAGGTTTTGGGGAAGCTTTCTCCGAGTGGTGAAGTTTTTCAGGAAACTTTCAGACAACTCGGATGTATTTGGGCGCTTTCTCCGAGTGGTGAAGTTTTTCAGGAAACTTTCAGATGACTCGGATTTCTTTGGGCGCTTTCTCTGAGTGGTGAAGTTTTTCAGGAAACTTTCAGACCACTTGGATGTACTTGGGAGCTTTCTCTGAGTGATGAAGTTTTTCAAGAAACTTTCAGATGACTCGGATGTCTTTGGGCGCTTTCTCCGAGTGGTAAAGTTTTTCAGGAAACTTTCAGACCACTCGGATGTCTTTGGGAGCTTTCTCCGAGTGGTGAAGTTTTTCAGGAAATTTTCAGACAACTCGGAGAAGCTCTTGATTCTTCCGGGTGACTGTGAAAGCTTTGCACTTTACAGCGTCTAAAGCATTTAGAAGTACCATCCGATTGTCGAAAACATCTAAGTGATGCTTAGGATCGCTGGTTCCGTCATAAGGCTCCTTATCCACTGGACATTTGAACTTCGTAGGAAGTTCTTCCGAGAGGATTTCGAGCGAGAAAGGGTGCTTGCTATTTTCCTTTGCGGGTGGTTTGCCGATCACAGTGGATGGCTTCCACGTCCGAGAACGCGAGTCTCCTGTTTCGTCTCCCTCGTCCGCCCTTTTCATCGCATCAGAAGCGACTTCTGCTTCCCGAGTTTGTCTCTCGAGGAGCTCTCTCAGGGGCGTCTCCAGTTGCTGGACGTTCTGGATTGAAGGATTCATCTCCTTCAGCGGGGTGTTCGGATCCGGGCTGCTTTCGCCGGTCCGTAACATTATCCTCTTGAATGTTCACCATCTTCAGTCCAGGAATTCGTCTCTTGACTCAGTTCTAAAGTTTTCCCCACAGACGGCGCCAATGTTAAGCACGGGAGTACCCAACAATGATTCAATGGACCTTTAGTCGTGTGAGAGATCAAACTATGAGAATGAGAGAGAGAGAATGTCCCTTCTGAGGAAAGCACTCGGAAGAGTCCGATGGCTGGACCTGAAGAAAGTGATTGATGTATGTGAGGAATTGCCTAGAGGCCCAGAATTAGGATTATGGAGCTCTAGGTCAAATATGGGGAGAGGGTTAGAGAGCGCGTACCTTAACACCACCTCTTATATAGTAGCGGGTGGTTAAGATTCGGATAGGATCTCTTCATGATCGTATCGAATCTTTCCTTTTTTAGTTCAATCCTTGACTCTATGGGTCAAGTAAGTTGATCGTTGGATTGGGCCTTATTGGGCCGATCCGTAACAGTTGGTAAAACTACTTGATTAGCTAGATTTATTGCAAAATTATTATTCTTTTAATTATTCATTTAAGTGATACATCTCCCCAAAATCATAGAATTAATTTATGGAGATACATATAATTAATTTCTTTTATCGAGTCAATAATTTTTTTTTTTCCAAAAATGTGTTTATGTTAAGTCCCTTATTATTTCCTTATGTGAGAGTAAAAAACTTTTGTCCATGACAAACTCGATTGCAGAGACTCAAATTCGCAAATAGTAAAGAAAAATCAAAGAGGGCAAAGAGAGTTAAGGGGGGAAAAGAGGTGAAAAGAACTCACATCCGTCCTTGAGATTTTCCTGGCGGAACTGCTTGGGGATGTGGTCGAAAGAAGAGGACTTGGCAGAAGGGAACTTGAAGGTGCAGCGACTTGGCAGTGTGGGCCTGGCGGGAGAAGAAAGGAGCTTGATTCCATGGAGGAAGGTGCGGAGAGAAGAAGGTGGGGAGTGGTCAATGAAGGAGGAGGGTGGAGAGAGTGGTAGTGAGAGAGAGGATGCCATTGGGGGCATAATCAGAAGCACAGAAAAGAAAAGGAATTTGGGGTTTGGATTTCAACGGCGGAGAAGAAGATAGCTGCCTACAAGCTACTGCTTCGTCCACTTCTTTCTCCTTCACTTCGATCCAAATCCACCGAAGTCGGGTCGGGTATGCAAAGTTTTTCTTAAAATTTTTATTTATTTATTAAAATAATTTTTTCAAAGAACAATGTTATTTGAATGAATTATTTTGGCTAATCAAATTCAACTAAATCATTTATTTTTATTTAAAATAGAATATTATTTAGGTATTATTTTTATATATTATTTGACATTAAAATAATAATATTTTATATTTTAATTTAGCATATAAATAAATAATTTGGTTGAACTTTATTGGTTAAATAATTTATTCACAAAAAATTATTATTTTTCAAAGAAGATTGATGGATTTTGTTTGTATATACAATATTAAAAAAGAAAAGTATAGGTAACCAATATTTTTATACCAACAAATCAGCTAACAAAAAATAGAACATATTTATAGAACATCTACAATAAAGAAATAAAATATCTGAAACCTATAAACAAAATATCCAAAACCTAAAAAAATAGAACATCCAATATAAGTTATTTGCTAATATTGACTGAATTTTTATTGGTTACCTAGCATTGTTGTATTAAAAAAGACAATTTTTTATTTTTTAAAAGAGAAAGTATAGGGAGTCAACACATTGGAACTAATAGGGAGCCCATATGAGTTACGGATGATAACTCATATAAATTTTGGATGATAACTTAATCATTGATATATGAGTTACGGATGATAACTTATATAAATTTTGGATAATAACTTAGTTATTCGCTCTCTATTGGTCCCCTAATGTTGGTTCCCTAGCATTATTCGTTTTAAAATAAGGTTAAAGTATGATTTTACTCCAAGTTTTTGTTACCTTATGCATTTATTCACTAGCTAGCATCAATTTTATGCCTTTTGTATTAAAAGTTTAATTATGAATTTTTATTGAAAATACTGAACGAAATGAAATTACCAAAAACTAAAATAGTTAGAATTTTTGTTTTCTTGGGTTGGGGGTTTACGAAATTAGTTAGAAACTTAGAATCTATATAGCCAAATTAATTTTTCGGGTTCAAATTTGAAAGTAATTTAATTATCGCATTGCATCAAGAAAAAAGAGAAAAAAAAAGAGTATGTAACATTTTTGTAACCGGATAGATGGTGGTAGGTTGGTATGTGGTAGTCGTAATATTAACATGTCAATATAACGTGGCAGTGCCTTGATTCTCTATTTATCTGGCCCGTCGTAATTATTCTAGTTTTTTGTGGACTTAGAAGAAGATACATGAATCAAGTGCTCATACGCTACTCTGTTTTGTCCTGTATGTACTTTGAACTTTGCACGTTTAATCACTTCGATGTTGGCCATGGACATGGTGGGGTCTCAAATCTCAACAAGGGCGTATCCATCCATATATATATATATATATATATAGTTATTTACAGAAGAGATAGTAGCATATACCTTGGATAATGACATTATTTGACTTCAGAGGGAATTCAGTTAGCTAAGCTATGGAGAAAAGAAACTTTACCAAAATATAAGGTTTCTAGAACCGCAGAATGTTTTAGCTGCACATAGTTGGCACCATAGAACCTTGGTTACTAAAACTCTACACAAGAGAATCTTAATTTGGTGACACGGTCAAACGCAAATTACTCTTCGACGTTTCATCAATATTTACTATATGAAGAATAATGCTTAATTTCTAATTGAAATAAGCAAGCTTAGGGTTTATATTTTAGTTTAAATGCAATAATATTGAACCCCTAAATTGATCTAGTAGTTAATTCATTAGTAAGCTTAAGTAAATATTGGTAGTTTGAATTTGGCTTTGTGCATGTAGTAACCTATTAGCTAATGATAAATTATCAAATTGAGTTCAAATTTGCAGCGAATTACTCATTGGCATGTTAGGTTAGGAAATACTGTGGAAAATCGAAAAAAACAATTATTGCTTTGTTAGGGCCAATTCCTCTAACAGCAAATCTCGGTAGATTAATCTTTAGACTGTCGAGTTGAGGGATTCTCTGTGGAAAGGGGGAAAAAAATTGCCATACTATAGCATTGATAGGGTCAGTACCATTGGCAGCATCTGCTTAATAAGCATAAGTAATAATAATTATGTTTCGTAAAATTTTTATTTTTCAAAATCATAGCACATGTATTTGGTAAAATTAAATGAGAAAAAAAAATGTTTTTTAATATAACAATGCTAGTTAACCAATAAAAATTCAGTTAACATCAGTCACCAACTTAACTTGAATGTTCTATTTTTTTAGATTTCGATGTTTTATTTCTAAAAAATATAAAATTGACTACTTGTTGACTACTTGTTGTCGGTTACCAATATTTTCTCGTTTTAACAAGTGTTGCTTGTATACCTTGGCCAGGGCTAGGAGCAACTTGCCGATGTCTTCTTCCATGACAAATGAGCAGCACTCCTATTTGAAGAAGAGACCTACAAATGCACTCCAATGAATTAGAAGATAATTAATATTAGAGTTAAATAAAAATGTAAAATCAGAACGTACTTCATTCAATGTTATTTGCATCTTATTTATAGATGGAGTTAGTGAGCATATATTTGTTATGAATGGGTAGAATAGTGCCATGAGTTTAGAAATTATTATAGATGAGTACAATGAGTCTGTTATAATTATAACAAACTTTCACTAATTTAGATATTGCATATGGGCTTTGTAATTGAGCTTTTAGTTTGTTTTACTGAGTTCTGTTTTATTAATTGCTTCTACCCGAGTTATAGCTTGGTGAGCGTGTTACTAATTTAGATATTGCATATGGCGCAATATTTACACAAAAATCATATACATTCCTTTAAAGCGCGGTTTTCCTTCCAGCGATGAAGCAGGAGGTGTCGACGTCTCCTCAGATGACTTTCACGGTGATTTTTCGAAAGGCGCTTTTATGGGTACGATGAGTAGATTTGCTTCGTGCCTTATGGTGGTTACAGATGGTAGCAGTGCGCTATGGGGGTTATGGATGGTAGCGGTGCGCTGGATACGGTGCTGCAGTCGGTGCCGTGATGAATTCGAATCCGGCGATCGCCTCACTATCTGCTATAAATGGAGTGTGATTCGCCCCTAAACCTCCAAACCTCACAAAGCCTCCGCGCCTTCTCTTTTCTTTCTTCTGTTCGTTGAGATGCTTCCGCCGATCCCAACCTTCTCACTCTTTCCGACAAAGGTAGGAATCCTCTTTGCTTCATTATCTCCATTGATGTGGTTTTGCTTTCTTGTTTTAATTAATTGATTAGATTAATGGCGTGCATGATGTTTGGTTTAACTGTGCCCCCAATTAGGTATATATAATGAATATGAATCAATGTTGTAACTAATGCAGATTATTATTCTCTCTCTTTTTGCAGGTTATTTTTTTCCTTTTTATTTGGGAATGTATTTGAAGGTTATGTATCTTCCTTCCTTTCCCCTTGAATCTTGGTGTTCAGAAATGCAAAACAAAAAATATAATTTGGTCTTTGTAATTTCTGAAGAACAATCATTGTATATGATAGTTTCTTTAGGAGCTCGGGATACTTTAAATCTTTTTGTCAAGGTTAAAGTCAAATGCTTTTGCTTACTATGATTTTGTTTTTATACAAAAGTTTGTTGTATCCTGTGTAGAATTTAAACTGCATAAAGCCGGAGTATTTCTTGTCTTCTTTTCCCACTTGTTCAGGACATGTAAGCAAGTTCAGCAGTTGAACAAATTTGTGTGGAATATGAATTCTGCTATTTTGTTAACTACTTTGCTGGAAAGCACACATTCTGTGGCCTCCATGATAAATTTTTAACTTGTGACCCTCTATTTCATGAATTGTCAGCTGAAACTAGAAACTTTTTATACTATGGATTTGAGGAATTAGTTGAGTAGGAACGCAATATTCTTATGCAAGATTTCCATGGCTAACATAGCACATTGGTTGATTTGTTTATTTCGGACCGCTGCTGGGGTTTAGTTTTTTCATGCATTCTCTCTTTGCTCTTTTAGTTAATCTTAGGGGAGGAGAGACTGTATTCGCATAAATTTTTAATTCAATTCCATTTTGATATATGTGGTGTAGTATCTGCAATAGGGTCCATACCAGTAAAGTTAATAGTCATGACTCATTAATACCTACTTTCTACTCATATACTGATGATGAGTAGGGCTGGATCTGTTATTGACTTGTTATTTGCCCTTTTTTTGTTATCTTCACCACTTGTTGACATTTTATAGTTTTATCGTATATGGATTGCATAATTGCTTATTGAGTTTAATTTACCTTTATAATTATAATTGTCTCATCTTTTGCAGAGAATTGAAAATTATATACCAAATTCTGGTGCCAGTTATCTTTATGAGACTGATTTATTTGATGGCAAAAGTGAAATTGAAGGATGGGATATAATAGAGCATCCCAAATTTCCTCCTCCGCCATCACAAAGTGAAGATATTGGGCACTGGACTTGAGCAATGTTCATAGATGCTAAAAGAAAGTGATCTCTGCGGCATATTTTTGCTTCATGTACGTCAAATTTTTTATATTGTTCTTTTCAATATTGTTTGAGACTCACATATATGGAAATAGGCTTTGTTCCCACCAATATGCACTTTACTAACATATACATTAACTCGAGGTCTAATTTGCTTTTAGAATATGAACCTCATTGTTCATTGCTTTGTGTTTTCTGTTTACTTGCACCTTCTCATTTGTTTTGCGGAAATTTATTACCCACAAATTTAACAACTCAAATTTACAAAATAAGAACTATAATTCCAGTGACACATTCACTTATTTCTGGCTCCAATTGATTTTATTTTTGTGTGTGCAAAGCAGAGTTGTTATTGATGCAACTGCGCTGACCTATATTCAATTTTGGAAGGTTCAAGACTTGGTGGCTTCAAATATACAAAAAGATTTTGAGACTAGATCATATGGACTAGATTGCTCATCGATAGAGAGATGCAGATGTGCTTATTTTCAATATACATTGCCACACATTGGTGGAACTATGAGAAGACTATTGAAATGTGTAGCATCCTTAATTTTAATAACGTAGTTTATAATGGTTAAAAGGTAATTAGAGTAAAAACAGGTACACACTACACTGAAATTTGACCCAACTGGGTCAAATTGAGTGAGGTGGGTCAAAAAGACCCAACACTCACTCACTCTCATACAAACACACGCTCATACACACACACCCAACACAACACACACACACATCTCACTCTCACTCTCACACCAACACCCACACCACCTTTAATCATTCACAACTCACTCACCGGAGCTCCGATTGCTGCACCGCCGGTGGCTACTCGAAGCTTTCGTCCCCATCTACGTGTACATACCACTTGTGAGGTAAGAATTTGGCTAATTCACCACCCAATTCTTTTTCTACTCTTTCTAAAACCGGTGATTCTAGGTTGAGTAAGAACTTTTGGTTTTTCTTGGTAATAGGGGACACTAGGCATAGGTTGAAGCCAAGGAGGCATCACTAGAGCTGTGGGTACAAGAATTTGGGGGAAAGGAATTACTAGCTTGGTGGTTTTTGGAGGTCTACAAGAGGTACGGAGTGGATTCTTTGGTCTAAAACTTGCTTTTGCTTGATTTTCTTAGTTGCATGTCTAATTGTGCTTGTGAATGATGATATGTGTAGATATGAATTGTTGGATGTGCTTGAGTTGTGAATTGTACGATTTTGAAATCAAATGAGTAGATAGGAAGTGGAAATTGATGAGAATTGTGGCCCAAGGGCAAGAATGTTGTTGAGAAAATTGATGTGCAGATTGAAATTGAAAGAGATATATGTTGTACCATTGTGTTGTGGAAAAGGTTTGGAAAAGAGGTGTGGAATTTGGTGAATTTTCGAACTATTTTGCAGGTCTTCTGTCATATCGAATCGATTCGATGATGTTCGAGTCGATTCGCTAGACCTAAAATCCTTTGAAGATTCGAAATCTTCAACCAGCGAGTCGACTCTGTTCTTCACTGAATCGATTCGTTTTCTTCCAGAGAGTAAAAGATGATTTTCTAAACCGATTCGTCCATGGCTCGAGTCGACTCGTTTGTTGTTCTGAAGTTTCAAGATTTTCCTAAGTTTACCGAGTCGAGTCGAGGATTTGGAGAATCGATTCTTTTTTTTCGACAAAGGCTAAATGTGGATATCTTGAATCGGTTCGATACATTCGAGAGTCGATTCGATTCTTTCGACTTAAAATGAGGGAGATTTCCTAAGTGAAAAGAATCGACTCGGGTGATTGAAGAATCGATTCGAGGTCCTTTGAGACATTTTCACACATTTTTACGAAGAGATTCGAGTCGACTCGGACCGTTCTAGAATCGATTCGAATTCTTCCAGAGACCAAGGGGATTCTGGTTTCAGCCACAATGAATCGATTCGACTAATCTCATAATCGATTCGGCTCTCAAGAAAAACTTGTTTAATTACTTTCTAAAGGTGAGGCATGGTACAATTCCACTTCCTAGTCTACAATGGATGTTTTCTAAAATTTATACCGTGAGCCTAAGTCTAGAGGGGCCTGCGGGGCTATCGACTCGGCTTACGACAATAGTGGACCATCGGGGGGTAGTAAGCGGCAGGGGGGCCTTCTGCTAACGTCCCGGCTTACAGTAGGTGGCAGGGGGGTCTTCTGCTAACGTCCCGGCTTACTTTAGGTTTAGTATATATATGATATTGATGGAACCCCCAATTATGATAAATGGAATTGAGATCTAAAGATCGTAAACGATCGGGGCCGAGTCAAGAGTCTTCGGGGAAGTACAACCGATGGTAGTCTGGTGCTAGTACTGGACCGGTTGGGATTGGCTATAATAACTGACCGGGTGAGCTCATCTTAGCCTATAGAACTAGACATACATCATTTGCATTTGTGTGACATTGATTGGGTGTGCCTAATTGTAATATATGCTTGTTTGACTGCTTGCCTATATGCTCTATTTGCTTTTCTATTTATGTGTGATTGCTTGACTTCGAAGGTTAAGTAAAATTGAGTATTAGGCCTTAGGCGCTTGTTCCGTACTGAGAACCCAGTGGATTTGGGGTGCTCACTCCGTTGTGGTTGCCTATTTTAGTTGCAGGTGACAGGTCGACGTGAAGGTATACGCCAGGATGCTTTAGTTGGAGGACTCATCAAGTGTATTTTTGCCTTTCGTATATTGTATGTCAATTTGATGTACTCGAGTCGTGGACAATTTTTGTTAGTAGCTAGAGAGGGTACCTTACATTATTTTGTTATGTATCTATACATATATATGAAAAACCCTATGGCAGTAGAAAATTATGTAATTAAGATTCTGTTACGCTACGCTACGCTATTCCTATAATATGAATAGTTATTGGCTCTATGTTGATATTACCATACTCGATTGTAAAATCTTCTCTTCTTTAACCCATGTATTACTTATGGTCGCGTATCGAATGTGTAATCATCTTGAGTTCCACTGGCTCTGACTTAAGCTGAGTGGTGGAATCTCGGGGTGTTACAAAATGTAAGGAATTTTATTGATCTAGTATCCCAGTTGGCTAGATCACTGCTCTTATTGATTCAATCTTTGAGTATTCCTTTGCATTTATTCAGATTACCTGGTGCTGTGATCTTCTTCTGTAGAAAAATGTTGATGATGCACCTATGAAGATGAACATCTAGACCCTGAGGTTCAGATATAGAAATCTTTGATCTTTGACTATGTTTTATTTATTTATTTATTTGTACAAGTATATATGCTTATAGAACATGGGATTTAATGATTCAATGAATTTATTGATGGATTATTTGATTTTGATGGGCTGGAGGGCACAGAGGATTTGATAACAAAAATGAGGACAAAATCGCATCATTCAAGAGCCTCTTGAAACCTATGGCAAGAAAGATGAACAATCATTGGAAAAGTCTTATAAGACCTCTTGAGTGTTGGATATGGTTGTTGCTTGAGTATTTTAATACTCTAATAACTTGATTATTTTCCTTCCAAATTTTGATGGATTCATGACCACGACACAAAATGTGAGTAGACGCCATTCATGTGAACACAACGAAGTATTAAATAAAGTTAGGCTACTACCGTCTTGTTTGATTATCTACTGATTTAATTTTTTTATTTTGGCTTGAGTTTGATTTGATTTTTGCTTGACTTTTTTTATTTTAAAATTTTTGTTTGTGTTGTTCCTGACTTGATCCACCTAAATTCTAATCATCTGATAATCTAATAATTTGAGATTGTTGTGAATGATTGAGGCGGCCAGGCCGCCGTTTACTAGAGTAAATCAATCGTGACCGTCCATTTCTAATCAAGTTACTATGTTGCATAGTAAATGAATCATAGCCGTTCATTCTTTTTCATGGAATAGTAAATCTTCAACTATAAATAGAGCTATGATTTCATAAGTTTTTCATATTCAGAAATCAATAAGAATTTCATTCTCTTGTTCTCTCTAGCTCTCTCTATTGCTTTCCTCTTATTCTCTCTTTTATAGCTTCAGTTTTATAACACGTTATCAGCACGAAGCTCTGATCTACTCGCTTTGAAGCACGAGAGCTCTAAACTTGAGTAAGAGAAAATTCAAGGTCCTAAAGATTCCATTAAGATTGAACCATGAACCTTAAATTATGAATGTTAATTGGTATGTCCTGAAGACACCAATTTGATGTAGATCTAGAATGGTCACATATAATCGATTCACATGGAAAATAATGATCAATTCTAAGTATGTTCTGTGGTTGCGGTATAATCTGATCTTCCATATCAAAAATGAATTGTTCAATAATTTCACATAGTTATTAAAATGGTGTGGTACATTTAAGATGAGTACCTTATGCTAAAAGATCTTGAAGATCTTTGGAAAAATAATTCAAAAGAAGATACTATCACCTAAGAGAAGTGTTTCTATTGAATATTTAAGCGTCAATCCCTGTAGGATTACGTATATTTATTATGAAGTAATGGATCCTGAAGATACCATTTTACAATAAAGTTTGCATCCTAGTGGGAGCATATATAATTTCATTATTATGGATTATGATAATTCTTTGACCTGCCAGAAGCAGTTACGAAAAAAAAAATGTCGATTGGCACGTTTTTATAAAAGAGTTCCAATAAGTTCAGAAAAGCGTTACATTAAATGCCACGCTTTTGAGCAAACAGCACGCTTTTGTAAGTATAAATAACGGCCATGCTTTGAGAAAAAGCGTCGCGCAAAAGGCGTACCAATTATCTGTATAGCTATGATTCAGTATGCATGACATATAAAATGATGCCAAATCTATAATCAAATGCCACACTTGTAAAAACGTAGTCATATATCTGTTACGTAAAAGCGTTACGTACGGTGGCAAATTATTAAAAAATTATCCGATCAAAGGAATAAATCTTAATATTCATATTACCTGAAGTATATGAATAAATATTTTGAGATATTTTATTCCCAGAAGTAAATATATATTGAAGAAATTTTAATGATTGATATGATTTTATATAATTATGAGAAATTATTCTATGGCTTTTATTATGTGAGTTTATCATCTTTAAGTTGAAAATTGTTTTGGCTTATTATAAACTTATTCTCCCCAATATCTCAATTTCATAAAGAGATGATAAAGTATACATGTATTAGAGATGATAGTTTGATATATTGATAATATTCTCATAGTAGCTTTTGTATACTGAAAATTACATGAACCTTAGAGTTATTCATAAATCATGACTTATAATTTTTGTATAGTTACTTACTTATCATGAGGGGGAGATATTATGTTGTGTAAGATTAATGAAATTTTTATTTGAAAATAATATTTTCAAAATATAGAAGAAATTTACATATAGTAATAAATTCAAAATATTTATATTAATTAATGATAAAAGTGAAAGTGTTAACATTATTAGATAATTATTTTAAGATAGAAGTAAATTTGTTATATATGTAAATTTATTTGTTGTGTTTTATTATATACATATTTAATTATATAATTAATTCGTATAATATCTTTAAAGATAGGGCAAGTTACATGAATAAAAGGAATAGAAACCAATATTACTCATTTACACCTTTTATGCAAATATGATTCAATTGCGCTGAAATGGCATTACTATAGAAACCGTGAAAGGGTTTAGGGTATTTTGAAAACCCTTACACCCTTCCACGGTTTTCGTTCAAACGAAGCTAAAGGTGAGAAATCCGTGGAAGGCTACCACGGTTTCTGAAAAAAGTGGCACCTTGCCACGGTTCTTGTGCAACCTTGTCCAGCTTCACACCTCTATATAAGAAGGAGCTCTCATAACACTTACATGCATAGTTGTGAGAAAGAGTATGGAGGGTGATGAGAGCTTTCTTGCTCTTGTCCACCGCGATGGAAAAATTAGATACAAAACTAGAGAGGGTGTGAAATTCATTGATAAGAGTCCAACCAATGTCTTCATTACACCAAGAACAACGTTACTGGATCTTCAACGTAGCATTATCAGAAAGCTCGGTTTAGATGGGTGGAAGCGGGTGAGCATGATATATTATCGAATTCCGATATCCGTTGTAGCTCCCGGTGTAAGGTATGGTTGTTTTGCCGTTAAAGGGGACGACGATTTACAAATTTTGTTTCACTGTCGAAGACAGTTTTCGGAGGTTCAAACAACGGAGTTATTCGTTGAGATTGTTGACCCGATTGCTAGCTCTGGGGGTTCGACGCCCAACCCTAGACCCGTTAGTGTTGGGGGTGCATCTGGATCAAGGAATCAATGCGGCCCAGATGATTGTCAAGTTGCATCGCCATCCTTTGATTTTAACCTCCAACCTGGATCGGCGACAGGAGAGGATGAGCGCGCAGAATCTCGTTCAGCTGCGGGGCTTGGAGTTGCTGTTGTAGAAATACAACAACAATTACCCCCACTATCTTTTGAAGTAGCGCCAGATCCAGATCCCCATGTTGGCGACGCTTTGATCCCCGATGATTCTGATGATGAGCCGCAATTCATAGAGGGGGACAGTGATGAAGATGTTGGTTCTGTTCCACCACAAGCGCCTCAGGCAGGTGCTTCTAGTTCGGGCACGCAGCAGTACTCGCCTCACTTGTCGAATCTTAATTTGGAAGCTCTATCTGGTCCTGGTCGGAGAGATAGTGGTTCTAGCAGTGGTGCACAAGTTTCTCAAGGGTCGAATACTCCCGCAGAGTTTCATGTTGGACAATCCTTTCATAGCAAGGAGGAGGCTGTTATCGCGGTGAAAAACTATAATATTCGCCGAGGAGTTGAATACAGGGTGATGGAGTCTGATCATGCGAAGTACATGGGAAAATGCAAGGAGTTTGGGAATGGTTGTACTTGGCTTATTAGGCTCACGCTACGAAAAAGGAAGGATTTGTGGGAAGTTCGCAGGTACAACGCGCCGTACACATGTTTGGCCACAGAAATCTCGAGTGATCACAGGCAGCTTGATTATCATGTGATATGCGATTTCATCATGCCGTTGATCAGGGCAGATGCCTCCGTACCGATCAAGGTCCTTCGTGCAGCCACTGAGTCTAGCTACGGGTTCTTGCCGAGTTACAGAAAGACATGGATGGCAAAGCAGAAAGCGGTTGCCAGGATATATGGAGACTGGGATGAGTCATATGCGGAGATCCCTCGTTGGATCTTGGGGGTTCAACTCAATATGCCCGGTAGCATTGCGATTCTGAAGAGCTGTCCCGTTCGAGTTGGTGGCGAGGTTGATGAATCCTCTGAGTATTTTCATCGCCTGTTTTGGACATTTCCCCCATGTGTTGAGGCATTCAAGCACTGTAAGCCAC
>JASCZI010121403.1:9916-31197 GCA_036250425.1 Stylosanthes scabra | reverse complement strand
GAAGTCTATAATAGAAAACTGCAAGATCCCCATAACTCTTCATAGTATCTGGATGATCCAGACCTAATTCTCTCTCATTAATATCCAAAGCTTTTTGTTGATAAATTGTAGCCTGCAATTAAAGAAAACAATATTATAGAAACTAAGTTCAAACTTGGATACTCAAACAAGAACAGTATATTCAACATTATTTGGACATTTGACCTGATTGAAGTCTCCAGTGTGATATAAAACTACAGCAAGAAGGCTGTATGCTCCTGCCGTCATCCGGTGGTAAGGACCACAAACTGCTACTAGCTTGGCAAGAGCCTGTCACCAACAAATTATAGCAAAAATCATACAACAGAACTAAAATGGAACTATTTCATTACTGTTGATGAGCCTTATCTGTAGCTGAAAGTTTTTCAAACAAAAGGTTTACAGATAGATATACCTTTGTACCATAGGTAACTGCATCCTCGAGCTTTCCCTTGTCTAAAGCTGTTTTGGAGGATTCTAGGAGCTGCCTTCCATCTGCTGATGAGCATGCGGCTTGCTGCAAAGATAATAGAATGCAAAAGATCAGTTTTATAAAATCAACTTCAAAAATTATATAGGGGAAAGCTATGGTTTATAGATAAATCTTTTCTGCCTTGCTTTTAGATAGGGAAAACACACAAGAGACACATATTCTCTTTTACTCTACCTTGTGAACTGGCACCAAGCTGACGATATCAGATTTGTGAAAGGGAGTTGGAGAATCCAAATCAAAATCCTTTGGGACAAGCTCAATCCCCACCTACCATAGACAGTAACAATTAGAAACAAAAGAGAAACAAAGGCCAAATATCTACACAATGTCAAGTTATAGTATCTATATGTATCTATATCTACATAAATGGATAATCACATTTAAGATAGAAGTGAACAAAAAGCCTGCATAACACATATTTTAATGTTCACAAAATTTTATATATATTACAGCAGAATCTTTAAGCAATACCTTGTGGCATAAACCACGTAAAATTGCAAACTTCCTCACATCCTTGTAATTCGAGCTGCTAAGATCCCAATTAAACCTTTTCTTCAAAAATACCTCAAGCCATCTCCAAACTAAAGGATGAACTTCAGATGAATTAACTAATTCTCTAGACTCAGGAACACCAAGAAGCAAATTTAATGCACAAGCTATTGATGTTGCTATTTTCCCTTTGTCATTAACAGCAGAAATCACTGCCTGCAGGATGTGCTTGAAAGCTCGAACTATCATCTCATGAAGGCAAAGTGATTGCACATGTGATAATTTCTCAGAAAGCTTGACCTGTAGAAGACAAGCAATAAGCAAATGTCATAAAACATGAAAAGCTACCATAAGTGATAAAATGGTGAACAAGTACAGAGCACTCACAACTTGTCCGAGAGAACGCATTCGAAGACCCCTAGTATGCATAAAATCAGTCAGGGTGCGACCATCAACTGGGGAGAGTTCCAATGAGCCAAAATCAGCTACCTGTATTGCATAATTAATAAAAGTAATTAAGAATCTTCGAAGTCTTCCTGACTAGAGAGCTGTTCAGACAATCAACCAAACAGAATTCTATTGTTACCAGTTTCGGGAGTGCAACATCCGTGTAATATTTCTTTGATAAGTCAATCAACTCTTGAATAGACTGTACAAAACATGAGATAGTTAAGGTAAGAAACTGGATAAATTAACTAAGGTTCAGTTTTAGAAAACTAGATGATGATTTGTTACAGCTACAAGTACCTTGCGGTGCAGTCCAGTCCCTGATTCTTTTAATCGGGTAAACGCTGCTTCAGATAACATCTCCTTCAGCACACGCTCATTCTCTGCTGCTGTAGTTTCATGCTGAGATTCTACTAATGGAGAACCTTCTACCTCTCCATTAGCACATTCAACTTGGGGTTTTGAATTTTCTGACACTGAATTAGCATTGTTTGAATCTGGTTTCTTTTTATTGTTCTTCAGGGCTTTAAGGGGTTTCCCAAGACCCTCAACTTTCATCTCATTTTTAGCCTTGTCTAAAGAAGGTTTCTTATCCTTTTCTGTATTGTTTTGGTCCTGCAAATGCTGTATCCAGCAAGCTCCAAGTTCCCATCTAACAAAATTGTCCAAACTTGATTCCTCTTTCTCAAGCTTAGCTAGACTTTCTTTTATCAGCTTCTCCACAAAATCATGGGAAGCACCAACCTCTTCGTTCTCAAGTGACTGCACGTGAGGCATATGTTTGTTGTTCTCTGGTTGTGTTGTACTGTGAAGAAGTAATCTCAAACTGCAAAGAAGAGAATAGTTAAAAAATGGGAGAATAGTAATATGCAACAGAATGAAATGGGGTAGGGAATGCATTACGTCAATCAGGATTATGTAATGATGTAAATTATTGTAACTGTAAAAGAGTGCATAGTTCAAGAACCTGTTAATGTTGACTGCATTAGCACCACCCTCTGGTTGATCAATCGAGTCAATATTTTGTTGATATGGCTTCGGGTTTTCACTAACTCCACCGTCAACCTTCACCACAACAACATAACCACTATATCTTACATTGATAACACCTAAAGTGACAATGTCCTGCAAATAAAATGGGGAACATTGATCAGTTATATTTAAGGATTAAAGAAGCATCCTATAGAGAGAGTGTAAACAGGTTCTTTAAGAATATCTTACATGCGCAGCAGTGTTCTCATCAGCCGTGATTCCTTTCAGTAGATTTCTTTCCAATAAATCCTTTTCATTTACTCCAGTCGCATCCACTCCATCAATTTTAGTATCAATCTTACAGTTCGCAAGAGATCCATCTTTCACAACTTTTATAGTCAAGTCGCCTACTCTCTCAGTGTAAACAATATCGTTTTCTTGAGCTGAGTGACTAAAATTTGAATCTTCCATTACTTGTTTAACAGCCTTAATTGCTCGGAAAATCGCAACGTCGACAAATAAGCTGTGCAGCAGAAACGCTTTCCTATCACGAACTTGCCTTTCTTCTGCTGTCTTGCAAGGCATAGATGCAACAAATGAAAACTCATTGGACCACGGAAACAAATCAAACTTTCCATCTCTTCCTAAACCACCACCATTTCCTCCCCAAGCTTCATCCTCTACAGGAAGAGGAGTGAAACAAAATGGGGATTGTGCTGCAACAGGAGGAACGAGCCATGTGTTCGCTCTGAAACCATAGGGAAGATTGCCAAACTGGAGACAAATTAAAAGTAAGGAAAGGTTAATAATAATGATAGAAGTCATTTACATGATCTATGATTATCCTCACAAATCAAAGCAAATTGTACAATAAGAACAAAATATGAAAACAGCTGAAAGTTTGTCGAATACCTTGTTACGTTCTGAAAATGCCTTCAATAGTTCATCATAAGCCTGAAATTGAGAAATAAATTTTAACCATGTTAAATCAAGTCAATCAGAAAACAGATTCGACGAGTTCATCAAAGATTTTGTAACCATGAGAAACACTAACATTATCAAAAGCTCTGCTGAGTTGCCTTAACAAATCGACGAGATTGTGACACAGAAAACGCTGCTTCCCAACACTGTAAAAGCCCTTCCGGCAAGCTTCAACGTGCACCACTTTCCCATTGCACAGCTTCACCTGATAACAAATAAAAAATACAGAACCATTGCACTTCAATTTCACCATTTCCCTTTCTAGCAAAACACAAAACACAACAAACTCAAGCATCAGAGAGCATTACATCAAGAGAGAAGAGATAATCTTCCTCCAAAATCTCCTCCATTCGCCGCCTCGCCGCCCTCTTAATATCTGCACACAGTTTCATTCACTCACTTCAGTGTCACAACACATGATGCAAAAATTCAAAATTATAATCATACTACTTGAGATCTCATCCAATGCGTGTTCCAAAAATATCTATACTCACTCTTTTTCACTTAAAAATGAAATAATTATACAAAAAATCAAATTAGTGGATATGAATGTTCTCGAATTTCTCAAGAAAATCTCGCGCCAAAACTAGGAGTTAGTTATTCCGTTAACTGCAGCTGGTATAGTTAGTTATTTACTTACTCCGTTAGTTTAAGCCGTTACAATTAGTTAGTTATGCAGAAACAAAGAAACTGAATAACTAACTTCAAAAGCTGAAACTAACCTAATAAGTAATAATTAACTCACAGAAATTGGATCTGAAGAGAAAATGCAGAGAGAGAGAGAGAGAGATTACATTGGAAAGGAGGAGTGAGGTGTGAGAGAGAGAAGAACTCGTAGAAGCTTCCGAGCTTCGGAGACGAGTGGCTGATGTCGCCGTCACCGTCAGCAGCTGCCGCCGCCGTAGCCGCTGCATCTTTCGGCGGTTGCTTTTCAGACGGCGTCTGAGGCTTACTGGATTTCGGTGTTGTCGCGGCGGCCGGACTCTTCGGCGGCGCCGGCGGAGACGACGGGCCGAAGGCGGTGGTGCAGGCAACGATATCGAGGAGCCTTCTGACGTGTGCCTCTGCTCCAGCTTCGTCATAGTCCTCTGCGAAAAAAAAAATCAAGGTAAGGAACAAGGTAACTACTACGACGTCGTTTCAATAATTTGTTTTTTTATAATATTTAATTTTTAATAATATTGTAATAATTCAATAATAATTTAATTTAAATTTATTTATAGTTTTATACCTTCCACCAAAGTGAGGATGCAAGGTTTCAGTGCGGACACGTCCACCGTGTCCTTCAACCGAGGGCCCCTTACCTGAAAAAAAAAAAAGTAAATTATAAATTAAAAATTAATAATAATAATAATAATAAAGATAATAATATTAATATTATATGAAATTTTAATTTTCTTAAGATAAAGATTATTTTTATGAATTGCTCTGAATTTTTGTAGCTTTGTTGATTAGTAATTTAATTTTCCGCATTACAAAATCGTTTATCACGCATGATTATGTGTCAAATATAAAATTCAAACCTTTTTTTCCTTCATAATTTGCATCGAAACACATGCTTTAAAGTTTAAATTCAACCAAATAAAACATTACCACTTTCGTATCAAAGTTGTCATCCAATTTTCTTTATGGCTAATATTATATATTTTTTGTTTAGTTAAAATTAAAATTTATATTGTAGAAGATCACTTTGGTGAATGTGTCGCCTAATATACCAACCATATAGATCTATTTTTGGTGATATTTCTCAAAGCGGTGCATGAATTTTATTGGTTCATATTCGTCAAATTGAAGTCAAACACATTGAAATTCATACGGCACAATATGTCTTGTATAATGTCACAATTTTAGTTGGCCAAATATTCAAGCTATATTTGCAAAAGACAAAATAGTAATTTAATTATTTTTCTTTCCAACTGTATAGTTCAATACGGCAACAAAGATTGCTCTAAACTAAAATAATTTAAATTATAATAATTCTTGTGATATAAACTATTACACAATAATAATGATAATAATATAGTAATTAATTTACCTCATGTGATAGAGAAAAATTTGTGATGTAACATGTCTCTGTATTCACCGATAACAGACGTCTAACATCTATTATTCTATCAGTTGATATTCCCTGATTCAAAAAAATAAAAAAGAGAATAAATTAATATTATTGCGTCAATTTAAGTGGAACAAAAAACAATAAATAAATTGGTGAAAGCTATGTAACAAAACTTGGAAAAGAAAGAAGAAGAAAAATATTACAATGACTTCGAGCTTTGGATTTTGGTTTAACTAAAAAACTAGTTTCTCATAAAAAATTGTCTATACATTACATTGTCAAAATGACATTTCACAACCACACAAAAAAGTACACGCCTCAACTTGAAATTCAAATAAATCCAAAATAAAATAGGTGGATAGATTTTGAAATAAATTCAATATTTTTGTAACAACAAATTTAACTCAAAATATAATTAATAAATATTTAAAATTAAGCATATATAGGTTTAGAAACTGAAACGTTTTGGAGTAAAATTCTCACAGCAAATTAAACAAGTTATGATGATTGGTTGACATAATTAGATAGGAATAATAAATAAATTTCAAACGTTTTGGTGATTAAGTGAGCAACTACTTAATGGTTGAACACTTTTTTCATTAGCTTATATAATAATTAATAATTATAATTATTATAATAATAATAATATTAATCTACTAAACATAAAGTTAAGCACTAAATAAGCACAATCCAGAAAAAGATAACAAATGAGAATCATGGCAATACGGACAGAGTCAATGCACAGATTAAAAAAACCTAGCAACTTAATTATGCCTCATATTATATATAGTAATATTTTATTTAGTCAAATTTAAAACTTTAAAAGAAAATACCTTGAGAACAACATGAGTTTCATCGACAAGGTTCACAGTGATATCTATGACAACCGGAAGAACTGCAAAATAATAATAATTAAAAAAAAACAAACATAATATTAATAATAATAATTAATTCTTAAAATGTTGTTCTTCATACAAAATTATAATCAAATAGTTAAATTGAAATTCTAAATATTCAATCAGGGATGAAATAACTAATAAACGCCTAATTCAATGGCATAAGTCGTTACAGAGAGCCTCTTAATTAGAATTCAAATTTAATTGCCTTAAAGAACTAATAATATTAGATGGAAATAATTTTGGTAATTAAATTACCCTTCTCTTCCTTCTTCTTCTTCTCTCCCTTAGCCTTTCCACTTCTGTTCCTTGGTGCCATTCTCAGATTGATAAAACCAAATTGGAAGCTCTAATTTCCAGCACTCTAGTATAAATACACAGAAAATGAATACATAAAATAAAAATATATATAAATATAGTATATAAATATAAAAATATGCCTCAATTACCAATAAAAATGAGCAAAGAAAATATGTGTTGCAAAACTCAAAAGGATGTTATTTCAGTTAACATCGCGAGAGCAATAACAACAAAGTCTTATCCCACCACATGAAATTTAAGTTTAAGTGCGAGAAATTACCAAAGAACCAAGAAGGTAATAAGAGCTTTCTATAGTACTCTGAAGAATATTGAAAATTCTGAAGGAAGAGTGACAAAGACAGAAGAAGATATATGTAAGCAAGGGTCTTTAATGCATTGCTGAGGTGGTTATATAACCAATAATAATAATAATAACTATGAAATGAAAAGGGTATAAAATGAAAATGAAAGTGAGTTTGTTGTGCAGAAAAGGAGAAGGTTCAGAGTGAAGTAGTATAAGTACTTCTGTGTTTCTCAGAAGGTGGATAGAAAGATAGATAGATAGATAGAATAGAAGGAGAGAAAAAATGATAAGAGGGGAAGCAAAATGGAAGAGGGAAAGCACAAATATAGAGGATGGTGTGATAAGGAAGGAAGGGCTGAGATTCAATGTTCAGAAAATGATAATAATATGGCATTTTATGGCAGCTTGCTAGCTCACACACCTTTGTTAATTATCAATTTGGCCTATATATATGTATTTTCTTTATATATATTTAAAAAATTTATACAGACATGTAGTTAAATTTTTAAATAATATATTTAAAAAATAATTATTTTTTATTAATGTTATAATATACAATTTATTATCTATGTAAAATCTATTTTATATTAACCGTGTATAAAAATTTTATATATTTTATTTTTTGGATTAAATTTAGTGTACATAGTTACTCGCTAAATTTAATCCAAAGTCTATGCTCAAATATTTTTTTTCTCTAATTATCCTAACATTTAATTTCATTTCTAATATTTTTAATTTGTGCAAAACTTACTTCTCAATGTTAACTCAATTTAAATCCTTAAAAATAAAATCGAATGAAATTAAGCATTATAGGTAGTTTTTAAAATAAAAAAATCAAGCATTAGCAATAAAGAAACATTCTTTATCTAATATTAAATACTTTAATAATCTAGCAATTTCATTTTTTTTTTTTTTTGAGGATTTTATTGTTTCACGTTTGAATCTATTGGCTGCAAAATGTCGTGGTGGGGAAGAGGGGACCATTCGTTACATTCCAAACCTTATTTTGAGCCTTAGATTTTCGTAGTAATATATAAGGTTGAATTTCAGATTTTGCATTAATGAAAAGTGGCTTGCTGATGAGTGATGAGTTTCACCATAGTCCATAGGGAACTCCTTCAATATAGGAATGGAAACTAAAAAAGGTTTGTTGAGAAATTCTTTCTCTAAAAACATATACTTGCCTAATTGGGAAGACACCAGAAAAAATTGCCTAATTGGGTAAAAAATGAAGATTTTATAAAGAATATGTGTATTACATATGATAAATTAACTGTTTTAATTTTTTTATTAAAAAATAATTTTTACTTTTTATTAAAACTTCACTCTGCATTGTAGAGTTATTTAAAAAAAATTGTGTATTACATGTGTTTTAGAAATAAATTTTAAAAATATTATGAACAAGTATTTTACCAAAAATTATTGAAAACATAAAGTTGGTATATTTTCTATACATGACTAAATATATCAAAACGCAAAAGTATATTATTATTATAATATTAAATTATGTCTTTAAGATACAAAATAGCTAAGTCTATATGAAAAATATGTCAAAATTCCAGAATAAATATTATCACTCTTCAATTGATATTATTATATTTTCATTATATTTCATTTTTAAATTATTTGTATATTAAATTTATTATTAATATAAAAGATAAAAGAATAAAAATGAATGATATAATTTAAAAACATCATACACACACAAAAGCGATAATTAATTTCATTTTATTTTTTTTTGTTTTATAAATTATAAATAAATGCTTTAAGCCCAACGTGTATAAACAAAGTAGAAGGATAATTAATTTTAGACTAATATCCAATTTGGTCCTTAAATTTATGACGCACATTAAAATAGACCTTGGTTTTTGGAAATGACCAAATTGGTCTTTGATTATGCAAATTGTAAATAATTTTAGTTTTTTAATTTAACGTTTAAATATCAGTGTGACATCTCTAACGATAAGATAAGTAACGCTATGATGAAGAGTGATATTTGAGTGAAAAGTGAAATTTGTTTCTTTTAGTAAGAACATAAAGTAGAAAAATAATTATGTGCAATGCACATGTTTAACTTTCTAAATTTAGTAAAAATCTCCATTCTTTATCCAATTTTATTTTTTGCCAAAGAAATGCCCTAATTAAATAGGTGTTCTAATTTTGTTAATTCACTACAAGAAATTTGATTTGTACCAACGTCAAATCGTCGGAAACTAATATTATCGACGGCCAGGTCATCGCTGTGGCCAAAGAATTCGTTGGTAATTATTACCGACGGCTTCGATAGCCATCGGTAATAATAAAATGATATTATCGACGCCGTAGCCGTCGGTAATATTATGGTAACGAAATTTTAAAATTTGTAAAATTAGCGATGGCCAAGCCGTCGATAGTATTGCGTTGAAGAAAATTATTTTATCATAATTTTACTGACGACTAAGTCGTCGGTAATATAAAAAATAAAAAATTCGTATTTTATTCTTTAGCCGTCGATAATGATAAAACACATTTTTTTTAATTTGTTTACCTATTTATTTATTTATATTAAAGTCTTAGTGATAGATGTTATCTTACTATTTAGGATGTCGCACTAATATTTTAACGTTTTTTATCAATATTATGTTAATAATAATTAAATTCGGAAACAAAATATTCACAATTTACAATTTGCAGATTTAATGACTAATTTAGTCATTTTTAAAAATTAAAAACTATTTTAACGCGTCTTAAGAATTTTAGGAACTATTTTCACGCGTCTTAAGACATTTACTCATTAATTTTAGCAGCCAATATTTCAACAAACAAAACCCTTTCTCCATAATTTCTCTCTAGGCTATTACTTACCCTTTTCTAGTTCTTACTAAGCGACTTTAAAATATACTCTTCAATGTGTTTAAAAGAGAGATAAAAATTAAATTAAATTTATATATTGTATTTGATTTAAATGTATTAAAGATAAAAATTGTGAAACAGAAACTAAATTAAGTTAATAAAAAAATATTAATATTAAAATTTTAAAAGTTAAATACAGATATTTGAAAAAAAATTATTAAAATTTTAATTTCAATTTAAAAAATTTTTAATTTTCTATGTTACTTTTCTAAATATATTATAAGAAATTTTTGAGAATAAAAACTAAATTTTTAACAATAAATTAATTTCAATTTTTTACCACCAAACATAATATTAAATTTGAGTCATTTATTTCTGTCCCAGTTTCCATAACAAAGGGAATTAGTCATTTCAATACATTTAATACTCTTCGAGAACTTATTTAATATTTCTAAAGATTTCAATCATTATAATTTCAATATATATTATGTGTAAGTGTATTAGACGTATTAGATTGGTACATGCATCGCCCATTTACCATTATATGCCACCTGTAAATAAGGGCAAAAATGAGCTAAGTTGATACGAGTATTTAAGTACATATTTATATATATGTAAATATAAATTTATATATATTTAACTTTTAATTCCATATTCTGTCTCATATTTAAATTTACAAATATTTAACATAAGTAAATTAAATTAAATTACTCAATAAAATTATTCATTATGTAATAAAATACTTTAAAAATATAATTAAATATAAATAATAGATAATTATTTACAATATGATAATAATATAATAGTTTTAACTTTTAAAAAATAAATTTATTATTTTTTAAATTAAAATTATTAAAATAATTTTCTAAATATTATTAAACATTTAAAAAATCAAACTAACTTTTATATAGATATATATGAGGCTTGGAGGGACAATAAGTAATGGGATGGGACGGCCATTACCGATTACAGGTTGGATTAAATTACAATCCTTCCTATAATTTTATTTTTGGGACCGAAAACTAAATTTCGAATTTTGTTCGATAATTTCAAAAAAAATTATGAGCATTGTTAAAAGTTAATGAAATCTGGTCCACGTTGCCAAACTCAGATTGAAACTTTAAGGATTAAGAAGCTAACGTGGAATCATCATTTATCCCTCCCCCTAACTTACAATTTACAACTGCAATGAAATCTTTCTTTTTTTTAACTGCAATGGTAAAAAGAATGGGACAAAAATTAAAGGTATATATTTGATTTACATTTTTAGTTTTATTGTTTTCTAGTTTTATGATTTTGTGGAAAAATAAAAGGGAGAAGCTGAAAAAGTTTGTGATAAGTTCCCAATCATGATTTTTGAAATGAAATACGTTTCCAAGACAATAAAAATCATTCCAAAGTAGTTCAAAACTTTGTTTTATTCAGTAGTCATTAATTATTATTAAAATAAATTAGTAATTTTGATTTATTATTTTTCTCGCATTACTCTTTTAAAATTCTCCTTTACTCTTATAACAATAAATTTAAAACTTTTTAAACATGGAACTGATGTTTATGATAATTTTATTTTGTTTTGATTTGTTGTAGATTTTCTTTGGTATAAAATTTTAAGTAAGTTAGAAATTTTCTACTGTATCAACAAGATCAACCAAAACCTCTATAATCCTTTGGTTACTCACTTGCAATGCGTGCGAAAAGAATACTTCGCTACTTGATAGGTACTACGGAAGCAAATGAAAAAATCATATGGATTTAGAATCTTTTCGGTGAATTTTGGGTGTCAATTTCTGTTTTCTGAAAGACTAACCATATACTACGATAACATGAGTGTTGTGCTCCTTGTAGCTAATCTCATACTTCATAGCCCAACAAAGCATTTTGAACTAGACATACACCGAAATTAGGATAAGTGACAAATATCATGAATTAGTTTAGTAATTAGTTTCTTGTTATACAAGCTTCTGCTGTGTTATGTAGTCTCTTAGGATATCTCTCAATATATATATATATATATATAATGTTCTTCTCTTAAGGGTTAACATTTACTAATTCGATTCTATCACATTATATATTGCACTTATTCATCTTTGATTCTCTCTGTTCCCTCTGTTTCTTTGTGCAATGTGCAAATTCAACCTGCTTTAGTCCATGATCATGTCCAAGAATACTTTTGTGCCATCAAGTGTGCATTATTATCCAACGTTGTCTCACATTATTTATTTTATTTACTATTTTTATTTTGGGAGGGATTGTTTGAAAAAGGCATGGAGGAAGTTGAATTTTATGGTACAAATATAAATTTATATAAGTATATCTTTTAATCGCACATTAAATAACATATGTATATGATGATGTAAGATAGAAAAATATTGTGTTGCACGTGGCACAATATCAGCGGCATCTCTACATACAACTTTGATTTGTGGTCATTACTCCAATGAAAATGCAAAAACATCTTCATATGAAGATTTGGTCTTTTATGCTACATTTTAAAAGACAATAGTAACATTTTTAAAAAAACAACGTTTTTATAATATACTAAAATTTAACCATTTAATTTACCATTCAGCAGTCAAAAATTAAAAATTTTTATATAAAGACACTTTTAAGATTTTTATGGTAGTATCCACCTTGATTTGTATCAAAGTGTGCACCTTGATATAATTAAGGTTTGTTGCTATGGATAGTTGGTGAGAACACCACTTTGAATTGTCACAATAATTTGTGTAGCATATATAGAGAGAAAGCAATAATGTTGTTCATTATTTGTGTAACCTAGGAGGAAGTAGGAGCTATCAAAAAAATAGCTTATTACAATGCATATTGGTAGAAAAATAGCTTGAATTGAAATAATATAATGAGCTAAATAGCATGCATGCATCCTTGTTTTAGTTAATATAGATAGCCACAAAAAAAAAAAAAAAAAATAGAGTTCTTGTTTAAATTCATATGAATATAATTACCATCCTATTTGCCTTAACGTAATTGGCCATACCTACAAGTTTTTGTCTTCGACCATGTTTATTAGATATATATATTCCTAATATTATAATATATAATTTTGTGAAAAACATTTCTGAAGCAAGTCAATGAACAATCTAGGGTTAGTTTCTATCTTATACGTTACTATTACCTAAATAATCGTCTAACCAACGCATATTATATGGTTAATTAAAGATATAATATATAGAGTTAGGGTTATTCAGTCCCCGCACTCCATTTCAGAAGGAGATTGCTCCAATCTCGTTGATGCTTCCATGAACCCTAATCTCTCATCGATACACCCAAAAAAAAAAAATATATATATATATAATATTATAAAAAATAATTTTTAAAAATTAAATTGAGATTTTAACTCTTGTCTTTGTGGTTTTACTAAAAAGAAATAAATAAAATAAAATAAAATAAAAAAAGATAGTCGTGTAGCATATTGTAAGAGTTGGTGGCAACCCACAATTGTGTGGATATTGGATAAATTGACAAGACTACTATATTTTATATCTTGACTCCTCAAATTGTTAATTAATACGTATATTTTTTTATTTTTCTAATTAAAAATAATTTAAATATATAATTAATTAACAACAAATGTATTTTATATAAATTTCAAGATTATTTAACGTGGGAATAGTATTATTATTATTGTTTATATAATAATAATAATAATAATAATAATAATAATAATAATAATAATAATAATAATTCATGCATGCAAATATTCATTAACAGTTATTATTATCTATAGTATGTTATAAAAGAAATTAATGTTTGTAATGTTGATTGGATAATATCAAAGTGTATATGATAATAATCACACTACAAATCAAAGATGAGTACGCTGTTTTGGTAATTCTAGCAGCTAGGGTTCTTATTTGAACATTTTTTAGATACATCATAACCTTGGAATGAAAGAATTGAAAAATGAAAAAAGAAATTAAACAAACCATTCAAATGATTTTTTTTAATTAAAGAAAACGTAACGACAAACTTTCACTGTCTTTTCTAATTTTTCAATATTTTTGTTTTTTATCACAATTTTACTTGGTTCATAGTTTTCCAGCAATAATTGTAATAATATTAATCCCAAAAGGAAAATCAATTGCGGGTCACTTCGGTTCCATATTTTTTGAGTCTGATCTTTTTGTTTGTACATGAATATTAATTTGTAAAAAAAACATATAATAGCATAGTTGATAAGTTTGAAGTTTGAACACCAGTATGTTCTGGATATATATATATATATAAAATTTCATGCAAATTTTAAAAACTTTTTCTCCAATAAATTAATATTAATTTTAGATTTTTAGTACTTTTCCACTAGCCTTGTTGTATATGTAACTAGGGTTGCAAGCTGTGTGGTTTTCCACAACAATAAATTTGTTTTTTCCTTTTCTTAAGTTTCAAGAAACAAGTAGAAAATTACTTAAATCATACAAGTGTTCGAGTGTTCAGGTTTTCATGTTTGTTGTAATTTTTTTACATCTTTTCTTCCTGAAGTTTGGACTTCAGGAAAAGAAAGCTAACTATAAACTTGAATCTTGTTGTGAATAATAATAATAATAATAATAATAATAATAATAATAATAATAATAATAATAATAATAATAATAATAATTAGATATATTATTTATTAGGTTAAATTATATAGTTAATTTTTATAATTTCAATAAATTTGCAATTTAATCTTTACAGTTTAAAAATTTATATTTGAGTTTCTCTATTATAAATTTATTTACGGTATAAGAATTCAATTACAAACTTTTATATTATAAAAAATTAAATTGTAATTTCACTGAAATTATAGGAACTAACTGTATAACTTAACCTATCGATTATTATTATACAGTTGGATTGACTTAGATAAATTTTATAAATAAAGAAACTATAGTTGATTATGTGTACAAATAACCTGGATATAGTTTAGTGAGAAAAAAGGTACAAAAATTAATATATTAATATTATTATTGTTAATACGAAAAAATATTTAAATGGTGTAGATACAAATATATTTATATTTTCCAAAAATTCATGGTTTGATGACTTCATTGCTTACTTGCATTGAAGCCCAAAATGAATATAATGTCATCAGCTTTTTTGCCACTGCAAATATGCAATTATTTAACTAAATTCATGTGAATGCGTGTGGCATCAACTGAAAAAGAATGTTAAAACATCTCCTACTTCTTAGGATATATATATTTTTTTAAAAAGAAACAATAATAAAATAACATCTTAAAAATTCTCTTAATTAAACATCTTCTCCTAATTCAAAATGAAATAAAAGTTAAATATTTATATGTCTCGAAGTTTTAATTAAAAAATAATTATTTCTTCTTATAATTAACTTAAGAATATGTATTAGAAATTTAGAAAGATAAATAATAATCACTTTTCCATACTATTTTCTTATATAATCTTATCTTTTTTATATTAAATGATATATAATGAATTAATAATGGTTTTCACACGGTTAGTTTTATTTGTTTTCTATTTTCCTTTCCAGTATGTTGTTATTTTAATATTATATGTGGACTTAGCAAATATCTAACAAAATTATCTGTATTTTGATATTTTTCACCCCTTTATTTTAATACCCTTTTGGCAAGAGATAACCATATATATAACAACAAAAAATGCCAACTAAAGGACAGTGGCCACTAAAAGATAGACATTCCAAAGACCTATAATTTCCACTATGCAAATTGTATGGGGCGGTGTAGATTATGTAACAAAAAATTTTCTATACATAGAAAGGGCTTTATAGACTAAAAATAAAATAATGTTACGAAACTAACGTTAGGAGTCATTAAGAAGTTAATAGTTAAGTTATCATCTAAAATTTATATAAGTTATTATCCGTAATTCATATATCAAAATTAAGTTATCATCCAAAATTTATATGAGTTAGCATTTATAATTATATATTGACTTTCTATTGATTATAATATATTGACTCCATAGTCTTTTTCTTAAAAATATAATACTAAATACTAGACGTGTTCATATCATGTATATATAGTGTACTACACGTGCCTTTGCTTATTTAACTATGTTTTGCTACTGGTGCAAAGTGTAATTAATTAATTAATTCATTCATTCATTCTTAATTATTAAACTCTTTAGATAATGTAAGTGCCTATGTTGTGATTGGCCAAGCCAAGCCAATCAAATCAATCTATTTTTGCTGGAGAATCTAGTGAGTTTGAGTTGAAGAGTCCAAAACTCTTGCCCAACCCAAATTCTCTAAATTTATTGCACAAATTAAATATTGAAATGGCCTTTCATCATCAAAACCAAACCCACTTTTTAGTTAAGACTTAAAACTCTTTCAAATTGTCTCAAAATTCATTTTAATTTTTAATTATTATTATTTTTATTATATATTATTATTAAAGAAGGTGGCTAATTTCTTGTTTATATAATTAAGCTTGTCCTCCCAGAAATTGAAGTTCTCTTCAAGAATTAAACCAGACAGATTGAAATCAAAATATAAGGATGTTAATTAATTAATTAACTTATTACTTCTTGAAATTAACATATTTTATAAAAGTAGTGATATATATATACCCCAAACATTTTTCTAATTTTTATTGTATGTCAATTCATATTCTAAAAATTGACTTAATAAAAAATGGGTCAAATGCCTTTCTTGATTTTTTTTTTTAATTATATATGATCTTGGGAGCCTCTTTACATAATAATTTTAGTAACAAAAATGACTTTGTTCTAAATACCTTACCACTCAACATTTCAATTCTATGACTATATGAGTCATCATTTTCTCCAACTTTAAGTTCAATTTTTCATGCAACCACTAGAGTAGTGTATGTGCTTTAGAACCAAAAACTTTTTCTCATGAGAATATCTCCTCTAGTTTTTTCTTTGATAACTTCTTTTTTGCTTCATTCCTTATATGACCAAAACTCTTTTATCTTTTATGAGTGCCCCACAAACACATTGAAACACAAAATATGCCCATGAGGATGAACAAGAGTGACACAAAAACATTTCCAAGTGGGGTTGTATTCAATAATTGTTACATCAAGGTGTTACAAAAGAGTACCATGATGATGCAACAAATGTGAATATTGGATCACAATTATATTGTTGGTCTACTATTCAACCCTACAAAATTGACTTGCAATTTGTTAGAACCCTAAAAAAATAACACTATTTTCTTTTATTTTTATTATTAACGATATAATCATTCATATGCATCTTCCTATAAATTTAAGCTTTTAGGAGAAGTGATTTTATGACATAATATACAAGAACTAAAAGATATGAAATTCGTTCACTGCTGAAAAAAAATTAACACACTCTCAACATTTTCGGCAGATAGCGGCGATTTTCAAAACCGCCACATATAAGTGTGCCGAAAAATGTTTCGTGGCGATTTTTCATAATCCTTGGAATAACCGCCGCGAAAAGTTTTTTATTTTGCGGCGGTTTACAAAAAATAAAATGAAAAAGTCCTATGAAAAAAATTCACCTAAATCCAAAATATCTCTTGTGCAAGAGGATGTATTATCATTCATGTGCATTTTTCTATCTGTTAAAACTTTTAGGAAAAATAGATTCGTATCACTTAATTAGTCATAAGTGTCCTATATACACCTACAATTCGAGTAGGAGTTGAAACTTCTCTTTCAAATTATTGAAATTATATTGGATTGTTACTCTCTAATCTCCACTAATGTCGGGCACTACTAATTAAGCATTTTGGCATAACATCACCATGCAAGAACCCTAAAAACATAGTATTAAGATAGCATATATAATGTGGTTGGAGAATGTTGGACCAACACCGAGGTATATACATCAATCATCAATCATATATATCATATCATGGCATTCTACAAGGTGGTTTTGCATATCATCAAGAAAATGTTATTAAAATTTTAAATTAACTCTTAAATTTTACATCTAAGGTCTCAAAGTCAACGTCAACTTTCTGATCTTACAAGTAAACTCTTATTATCCGTATATATACAAATTGAAATTTTTTCGGTTCGAATTTATTTCAACTCTATAAAATTAAGAAAACTCTTAAATTTAGTTACCTTAATTAAACTTTGACATGCACAACATATATGCTATGAAATTATTTTTTTCGAAAACTTAAATCAATAGAAGGAGGCATATGAATGAATAATTATATCTCGAATACGCGACTCACATGCAATATATCCCCTTTTTTTAATTTTTTTAATAGGTTTTCTTTTTTTTATTTGTCTTGTGCTGAAATTCTTTCTTTTAGAGTTCAACAATATAATAATCTAACTTTAAACATTTCGATTATAGAGTTCTAATATCATATCATTATACCAATGCTTCTTCCAAAAATATAAACTGATAGAAGAAAACATACTGCTGCTTATATATACAATAACTTAGACTTTTCTTGATCACAAAAAGCACTTTAGCTTGAAATGAAATTGCATCAATTAATCTCCATCAAGGCATCAAGGTTAAAAGAATTAACTATTATGATTTCCTTTTTTATTTATTTGGTGCTATATTTACATAAATATTGAGTTATATTTTAAAAAATAAAAATATATAGCAAATTATTACCTAAATTCATGGTTTTAGAAATCAAACTAAAAAAAAAATCGGATTCAGTTTTATTAAATTTTAATTTTTAAGATTGGAGGGTATATATAATAATAATGTATGTGTCATTATCTTAAATTATTTATGAAGCTAGCTAGTACCAATCAGCCATAGCCAATCATATGAGTCATCCCTGCTAATGAAGAGTTTATGAATTATAATACCAATAACATTATCTGATTCTTAATTAATTAATTAGAACTCTTTCATAATATTAATGAAAGAATAGTTCAAGTCCAAGAAAAGTGGAAAATGAAGCATCAAGAACAACATTATCAGCTTATTAATGGATGCAACACGATGACAAAAATAAAAGCAGAATAATTTCAACACAAGCCAATAGATTGAATTCAATAGTACTAGTGCATATGATATAATAATATGAATAGAATAGTGCTATGAACCAACGTTAGGGAGCGAATAATTAAGTTATCATCCAAAATTTATATGAATTATCATTCATAACTCATATATCCAAGATTAAGTTATCATCCAAAATTTATATGAGTTATCATCCGTAACTATGTGTTGACTCCCGGTCATAATGTATTGGCTTCCGAGTTTTTTTGAACGAAATAATTTTACTTCGGACAAATCAAATAAATGGAGTATTATTCTACATCACTGCTAATGCCTAATACTGTCAGCAGTGACCAAAACATCAAATATAGGGAACATAATAAGTACTAATCCAATTTTGTTTAAAAAAAATTATAAATATAAATATAAATAAATATTACCGACTAGTAGTGTACTGATAATGAATATGATTATTATTATCTTAAATGGGTGGTTCCTGGTCATTTAGATAAAATATAGATACTTTATATCTTTCTATCTAACAAGCCATACATATGTATAGAATAAAAAATAATTCATATGCTGCCCAAATAAAAGGAGCAGAACCAATGACTTGAGAAAGTATGAAGATCATATATAGTAGGTTAATTAATATATAGTTTAATACTGTGATTATTAGGATGATTCATCTAGAACGAAAAAATTAAAATCTCAATCATGAAAACAATGTTTTTATTTGTGAACATAGCTTTAGTCACAAATTATTTTTACAATGAAAAAAAAAATGTGTGTTATTCATGTGTATATATGGATGAGTTGAATGTTATATTTGCATGCGAATGTTTAACTGTGTAATTTGCTATACTGGTTGCCTATTGATTTATGTTTTATTATGCACCTATAACATATAAGCTGTGTATATATGGACTTTTTATCCGACATGTATTTAAGTGTTGATCTAGTTCTACTTTTTAAAAAATCATCCTTCGAATTTTCCGGACACTATTAAAGAAACAATGAGAATGAAAAATTGTGAGAAGTAGTTGATTAGGTTTTTTTTTTTTTGGTCTGGATGGAGTATTTGGTTAGAAAGGAATCTCAATTTTTTTAGACCAAGGCAAAAAATCATTGTCATGTGAATAAAAAAGTTACATAGTTTTGTTGATCTATAGTTAATGACAATGCCAAAGATGATTTAGAAATTAGAGTTGTATTTTATCACTTTATTTTCTTTTGCTCCATCTTATTGTGATGATCAGCCCCTTTTTTTAAAAAAAAAATTGATATACTTCCTTATTGATTATTAGGTAGCATAATTACTCAGCATGAAGTCCATTAATTTTAGAAGAAAAAAAATGATTGTGCAATATAATATAATGTTTTAATTTCTAAATAAATAATAATTAGGATTTAGGATGGAACAAAACTCCATGCAAGCCTTTTTTGCCATTGGAGGAATAAAATTAATAAATTAAAAAAAATACTAGAGAGCTAATACATTATGACCAATAAATAGCTAACACATAGCTACGAATGATAACTTATATAAATTTTGGAAGATAACTGAATTTTATATATTTGAGTTACGGATGATAACTCATATAAAGTTTGAATGATAACTTAATTATTGACTCCATAACATTATTTCCATAGCATTATTCATAAATTAAAGATACTTAAAGATGCTCCTTTTATTTGGGCAGCATGTGAATTTTTTCATACTTTCAAGTCATTGGTTCTGCTCCTTTTATTTGATACTATTTGCTTTAATTTGTTCTATCTATTTTTACAAATAGTAATATAATTTGGGAAAAATTACCAAATTTATCTATAAAAATTTAGAACGTCGACAAATCAGAGAAAAATCATGTGGACGTGATAGTGGAGTTGGATATTGGACCGATAATTATGTGGAGCTAAAATTGTGATTTAGGATAAGATTAAATTAGAAAATAATTTAGGAATTTTTAATAAATTTTTAGAATTTGGATAATTTTATTAATTAAATACTATTTTTTATAAGTATAAATAAAGTCAATTTCTTTTTTTTATAGTTTTATGGATAGATTTATAGGTAGATTTGATAATTTTTTCTAAAATTTGTACACGAAAAAAAACAAAAATTCTATTTGTACACTAAAATCAGCCACCAAATTCAGCCACTATATAATATACAATATAATATACCGTATACAATTACAATCTTCATTAATTGTCAAGCAATGCTTCACATGCTAAAGTATACTTTAATTTCGTTGCACGCTTTAATATACTATGATTCATCAAACTAATTTTTTTTTATTTCTGCTTTTCATTGCACGCTATTTTTTCATTTCTTTTTTGTTGCACGTTTTTCTATCTCGTGGCGCTCTTCGTAGTTTTTTCTCACACTTTCTTATAGGAAGAACCAATAACTTTTTTTCTTTATTATTCTTTAAATAAAATTAAATTATTTATGAAATTCTTTTATGAAGTTTTCAACTGACCAAGTAAAAATTTATGCTAATGAGACATTATTTGGGACTTGAAAATAAAAGGTAACCTTGCTAGATTCAAAGAAATTTAAGGATAACAATA
>JASCZI010121402.1:19308-33515 GCA_036250425.1 Stylosanthes scabra | reverse complement strand
AAATCACAAAAGAAGCAGAGATATCGTCTTTCCTAGGCTCCGTGATCGGAAATGTCACCTGCGAGGAGAATCAAAGATCGCAAGATGAACAAATCTCATCAACACTATCGAAGAGCCATGAAAAGAGAAGAAAGAAAGAAGAACAGAGAAGTGGAAGACACGATCGAAGGAATGGAGATGAAGAACAGGATGAAAGACGCAGAGAAATCAGAGAAAAATAACTTCTGATACCATATTAGATCATCTCATAATGAGAGAAAAATGAATGATTGATTTCTCAAATGAATGTTTACAACAATATATACATACATGTGAATAGAGCATCACTAAACTAACTCTAACAGAAAAGCTAAACTTGGTAACTAACTAACCATGGTTCTAACTGACTTGGTAAAATACATTACAAGTTAATTAATTAAACTAACTATGGTTAATAGAACAAGATGTAATTCTTCAAAGAATAGAGTTCTTGATTTTAAAGAATTGCAATTCGTTGAACACTATAGCACCATTGTCTGTATCTCTCACCTACTTGACAAATTTGGAAGTAGTTGACTGCAAGAAGCTAAAATTTTTAATGTCGTTATCAACTGCTGGAAGCTTGGTTCAACTCAACATCATGAAGGTAATCGGTTGTGAATCTCTGAAGGAAATTGTATCGGAGCAACAGAAAGAAGGCAACGCAGAAGAAGACAAAGGGGAAAAAGATGAAGAAAATGCAAGTAAGGTCAACATTGTTTTCAAACAATTGAAAGCTCTCGAACTTGTGTCTCTGAGGAACCTAGAAAGCTTCTGCAACTCCAACGGTTGTTTGTTTGAGTTCCCATCATTGGAGAAATTGGTGGTGAGTGCATGTCCCAAAATGAAAAGTTTTTCTCAAGAAGTCAAGAGCACAGCAATTCTGCAAAAGATATATGTTGTGCATGATAAAGAGAAGAGCTGGTACTGGAGGGAAGTGTACAAGCTACGATAGAATACATGTTTAAGAAGAAGGTAAGCATATCGGACTAAGATGTTGTCTAAATTTTCACTTTATTTATGCTGGTTCTCTTATTCCCTTTTTTTTTTTCATTTCAAAATCATGCGCAAAATTAATTATAATCTGATAGATGAAAATTTTCCTCACACTATAGTATTTTCGTTTTATTATTTTTCACACTAATATTTTAAAAAGTTATTTTTGTACCTATATAAGTAACAAAATGTCCTATTATTTAATAATGACACCTCCTTATTAATAATGAATTTAATATCATTATTAAACTAGTTAAAAAAATTGTTCTATTATTTAGTTGTTGTTGTTAACTCTATTTAGTAAAAGAATTAATCTACGTGTACCACTGTACACCTCCGTACACACCATTTATAACACGGAAAAATATAAATATTAGCACAGAAATAAAATTTATGTGCTGATATTTATATTTTTCCGTATTAAAATGGTGTGCACGTATAGCATTACCATTATTAAAATATTATTCTATGGTTATATATTTTATATTATAGATCAAACAAACAATATACTTTTATAGATTTCTAAATTTTTTAGATGGAGTTATAAGTTGCAAAATCAATTGATATTCAACGATATTAAGAGAAATCGTTACATATATGCTTGTAGAATTTTATGAGTCAACCTTGTTTGAGTGTCAATAAATATTTTACTTTCGTATTTACTGTCAACTATTAGTTTAAATCTAACTCAGTTATCAAAGCCAAATGAAATAAGAAAAAAATAATTTTTTTTATACTTAAAAAAAAAGTTTTACTTAAACACAAAAACTTCAATATATATATATAAATTGGTTTTACTATTATCATTGTATAGAATTTATCATCGATATAATATTTTATTTTAAAAGTAAAACTATTCCTATTTACACAAATACTTCAATATATATAAATATATATGAAGTACAGATTGACAGAACAAATTTTTATTATACTATATAAAAAAAGAACTCTTCTGTTATTATTATAGTTAAGTTATAGTTATTTATAAAATTACATACACAAACTTTATAGTATTAACTTTTTTTTTTTGCACATACCACTGGTTTAAATATAGTATCTAAGGATTTCTGATCATGGTAGTATCTTTGTATTGCAGTATGACGTGTTGTTTATGTGTATTGCTGTATCAGTCTTCTTTTGTTCATCTATCCATAGAAAATTTTCAACCTTATTTTGTCCCCCACTGTGGAAGCTGAAAAAAGGAAAACATACTCTTATATGTTTCCTCTGTTCTGCACTTATCTATATAATCTAGATTCAAATAGGAATAACATTTTGAAATTCTGCTAATATTCAACCATTATGGTTATATGAATATGAATTATTGCAATATAATTGATATAATTGATGGAAAATTTATTTACAATATTTACAGAAATTTTTGGACGGCATGGATAAGATAAGTGTTGATGAAGAAGAAGACTTTGGTCTGCAAAAGGTCTGGCAATGTGATACAAATGGTCTGCAAAAAGATTGGTTTTACAATTTGGAATCTTTGACCTTGAAGAATTGTGAATTTGAATCATATGCAATTCCATCCAATGTTCTTTGTTGCTTAAAGAGACTAAAAGAACTTACTGTGCGTGGTTGCGACAAACTGAAAGGCATCTTTGAGATGAATGACACTAGGGGAACATTCCGATTAACGAAGTTGTATTTATCCCAGCTACCGAATATGACACATGTCTGGCAAAAGGATAATCAAGGAATTTCCTGCTTTCAAAATCTGCAAGAAGTGATTGTTGTTTCATGTGACAAATTGGAAATACTATTCCCTACAGCTCTGGCCGGGGATCTTAGGATGCTCGAGCAGCTTGATGTAAGGCACTGTGATGAGTTGATAGAAATTATTGGACAGGAAGATGGAGAGAATGAGAGAACGGAAGCAGAAGAAGGCACTACAGAAAAGTGTTTGTTTCCTCGATTAACACAGCTGAAACTAACAGGGTTGCCACAGCTCACTTGCTTTTGCTCTACAATGCTCACTCTGGGTTGCAATGAGTTACATGTTATAGATGTGACTGACTGTAAAAAGTTGCAGCTATTTGAGGGTCAGCAAAAAGAAGAGGATAGTACTTCAATTACCATACATCCCACTTTCTCGAACATAAAGGTAAGTGAAATACATGAATCATATTCTGCTCTCTCACACTGCTGCGTTCTTTCTCTGGTTTTCTTTTGATTTCCTGATTACGAGAAATGTTGCATACTTACTCTGCCTCTTTATATCAAGTCAATGTACATTACTGTCATCGTCTCTTTAATTAATTCACACTTCTTCCCTTTATTTGATGGAGTATATTTGTTTTCACCTTGAATAGGATATTTCTGAGGTGGAGCATTTGTGTCTTAATTCGAAAGACACTTCAGTGTTATTTTCATTGCTAAGTCAAGCCGCATATGAAGTAAAACTTCAATATCTAAATGTGCTTAAGCTATCCTTTGATGATGATGTGAATGGGAAGTCCACTTTGCCTTTGCATCTGTTTGGGACACCCAATTTAGAAAAATTGGAAATATACAATTCCGTAACTATCAAGGAGATATTCCGCTCTCAATTAGATATTCCGAATATCATCAGTAATAATGAGACGCTTGGAAACCTGAAACAGTTGTACCTATTTGATTTATTTGAGCTGAACTCCATCAGTGGTTTAGAGCACTTGCCAAAGCTACAGCTACTAGATGTCTCTGAATGTCCAAGTTTGACAACATTAGTATTGCAACCTGGCTCCAATCTGAAAGAACTGAAACTAAGCAGGTGTCATGGATTAGCATGTTTATTCACATCTCGAACAGCAAGAATGTTAAAACACCTCGAGGAGATGTGCATTTACAATTGCAAATCAATTAAAGAAATTGTGGGAAAAGATGAGCATGATGAGACACAACAGAATCAAGAGATCAAATTTGAGCGACTAGAGAGGATAAAAATTGAAGCTTTGGAAAGCCTGGAATGCTTTTATCCAGGCAACGCTACTCTGCAGTTTCCCTATTTGATTCAGGTGGAGATACTAAAGTGCCCCAAGGTGAGAATTTTCTCTGGTGGTCAGATAAATGCAGAATCCTTTAGAGGAATTCAATATTCTGACAACCAAGATGATGATTTGTTCTTCCACAGTGATCTTAACTCCAGCTTTGAAAGCTTGTTCTTGCATCAGGTAAGGACTCTTATCTGTTTCAAATTTTATTGTGACTACACTTTTTGTATAAATTTAATGTGTTATAAGCTGAAAGTGAAGATTGAAACATAATTTATCTATCATTATTACAATGAAGTAAAATTTTTGTATATCACTGCAAATGCTTTTGTTATAATTTAAGAAGACTTTATTTCTTAAAAAATTAATGATGATTTACACATATAGTTTGATTAAATATAATATTGAAAATCTTTTGATGCTGAGAAGCCCTCGTAATATTAATCTTGTTGTCCATATCGTATAACTTACCGTCAAGGAACAATTAGACAGTATGATGATTTTAGTCCAGCTATAAAATACCAGTTAGCATTATTTGACGAGTATGAATATGCTCCATTGATATAATGGTCTCCCTGACTTTCCCTCTCTTTCCTCTGTTTTCTTTCCAGTTCCAACGACATTTAGCTCTTGGTGATTTTCCAGAGCTGGAACAGAAATGGCTTGGGTCACAGGAGACTCCAAGCCACTGGTCTTTCAGCAAATTGGAATCTTTGAAGGTGGAAGGATGCGAATTTATATCAGATGCAGTACTGCCGTCTCATTTACTTCCTCTGCTAGAAAATTTGGAAGTGTTGTGCGTACAAAAATGTGATCGTGTCAAGGCAATATTTGATTTGAAGGATACACCAACTAGTGATCCAAACATGATTGTTACACTTAGATTGAAGAAATTGATTTTGAAGCAGCTTCCAAATCTTATTCATATTTGGAACAATGATCCGAATTGAAGCCTCGGTTTTACACTGGAAGAAGTTACTGTCAATGAATGTAAAAGCATCAAGAACTTGTTTCCAGCATCAGTTGCGAAATACAATATACAGAGGTTAGATGTGAGCAGCTGTGCCGAGTTAGTGGAAATTGTGACAAACGATGAAGCCGCTAAAAGAGAAGCAAACAAAGAGCTTACTATTTTCACAAAGTTAACCTCATTGATACTCTCTGATTTGCCATATCTGAGGAGCATTTGTTCTGAAATCCAAATCATAGATTCATCAGACATGGATGGCTTTGAAAAATCTTCTTCAAGTGTGCTACTACCATCCTATTTGCTTCCTTGTCTAAGTAAGCTGGAACTGTTGCAGGTGGAAAAATGTGATTCTGTTGAGGCAATATTTGATGTGATAGATGCACCGACGCATGATGCAAACATGATTGTTATTCCCTTAGAGACATTGATTTTGAAGCAGCTTCCAAATCTTATTCATATTTGGAACAATGATCCTAGGGAAGCCTCAGTTTACATTGGAAGAAGTTACTGTCACTGAATGTAATAGAATCAAGAGCTTGTTTCCTGCATCAGTTGCGAAAGACAATATACAGAGGTTAGATGTGAGCAGCTGTGCCGAGTCAGTGGAAATTGTTGCAAACAATGAAGTGGCTAAAAAAGAAGAAAACAAAGAGGTTACTATTTTCACAAAGTTAACCTCATTGACACTCACTGATTTGCCATATCTGAAGAGCATTTGTTCTGAAATGCAAATTATAGATGCATCAGATGTGGATAGCTTTGAAAACTCTTCTTCATGTGTGCTACTACCATCTTATTTGCTTCCTTGTCTGGGTAAGCTGAAACAGTTGCATGTGGAAAAATGTGATTTTGTTGAGGCAATATTTGATGTGATAGATGTACCAACGCCTGATGCAAACATCATTGTTATCCCCTTAGAGACATTGATTTTGAAGCAGCTTCCAAATCTTAGTCATATTTGGAACAATGATCCTAATGGAAGCCTCAGTTTTACATTGGAAGAAGTTACAATCAGTGAATGTAAAAGCATCAAGAGCTTGTTTCCAGCATCCGTTGCAAAAGACAATATAGAGAAGTTAGATGTGAGCAGCTGTGCCGAGTTAGTGGAAATTGTTGCAAGAGATGAATCAGCCATCGAGGAAGCAAGCAAGGAGCTAGCTATGTTCCCCAAATTAACTTTGTTGCTACTACGGGATTTGCCAATTCTTGATTGCATCTGTTCTGGAATGCAAATTCTTGATTGGCCACTATTAGAAAAATTAAATGTTTATCGTTTTAAATGTTTATCGTTTTGGCAACGTGAAGGTATTAGCAACAAATTCGCCAAGTTCTCAAAGTTCTTATCCACAGGATCGAGATATCATTACAATAGAAAATCATAGCATCCTTTCTACTGGAACGGTATGTCCGAAAGCTCTGTTACCAAGTTTAGAAAATCATGTAGTTTGATATATAACTTCCAAGTTTCTGGTTATTCATATATTTCCTTTAACACACACACACACACACACACACTCTTTCCTTTGTTACTATATCGTTGTAAAATTTGGTCACTCTAAGTATGTAGAATATGCATTTAGTCTTTCTAGATATTGGAAAGGTTTATTTTACTCTTTATAAATTTGCTAAAATTCTTATTTTTGGATATGCATTTTTCATACATGTAAATTTCTATTATATTTTTATACCTAAGCATACATATCCTTTGTTAATATATATTTAAGTTTTTAATATTGCTAGCTGAAAGCGGGGATTAAAAATACGATATTAGTAAAAAGAAGAATCAAAAGCCAAAGAAGAAAGAAATTATGCAGGCTTAACCATAAAAGACTTACATCTATTTATTAGATTAAAGTCATTTTCAAGCTCTTCTTATTTATGATAAGCATGCCACCCATTTTTTGTCAATAATAGAATGTGGCATCCTATTTTGGACACCAAACCAAGTCATTTTTTTGTCAATAATATAAAAAACAAGTTGTATTATATGCATCCTATTTTGGACACCAAACCTGCTAATTCACTTCTTCCATTGGATGGGGTGTGGAATTTAGAGTAAGTCTCATGCTCCATCCAATGATAAAAGAGAGAATTAATTTTGTATTCCAAAAGTTATAAACACAAAATAACTAAATTCTAGAAAAAGTGAGTTAAATGGACATTGTCGTTATCTTAATTTCTTATTGATTTCTTATCCTAGGTTGCCCCCAACTTGGTGAAATTGTCCCTGAATAAGGAAGACATTATTACCGGTGAGAAAGAACTACTTCATGTGGACCTCCAAAATATAGAAACCCTCACACTGCAAAATTTTCACGATGAGTCAGATGTGTTTCCAAATGACTTCTTTTGGAAGGTGTCACTACCCAATATACAAAAGCTACAGCTGACAGGTAGTGCTTTTGAAGAGTTGTTTCAGTCAAAAAGGCCTGAGATAGAACAACTTACCAAAATCCTTTCACGGCTTAAAAAGTTGAAGCTTAAAAATCTATACAAGCTTAAATCAATAGGGTTGGAGCAAAGTTGGGTAGCCCTACTTCTTGAAAATCTCAATGTCTTGAAAGTCTTGGAATGCAGTTCTTTGACCAACTTGGTACCACCTACTGTACAATCTTTCTCCGGTCTGACTGAACTACATGTAGAGGGTTGTGCAGGATTGAAATACTTGTTCACATCCTCAACTGCCAAAGGTTTGGTTGCATTGGACGAGTTATCTGTTTCCAACTGTGAATTGCTGGAAACCGTAGTGTTGCATGAAGAGAGTGATAAACCAGAGGATCATGTGATATTCCCAGAACTCTGGGACCTGTCTCTTAGCAAGTTACCAAGACTTGCAAGCTTCTACACAGGGAATTCAACTCTGAAGTTCCGGTGGTTGATGTATGTTTCGATCAGCCAGTGCAAGAGCATGGAAACTTTCTCTTACGGTAATCTGGTAGCACACAAGCTAAACCCGGTGGATATAGATGAAGACCAATGGTCCAAAGTGGATCTGAATACTGCCATCCATCAACAGTTTGAGAAAGGAAAGGAAGCAACCTTGAGTTAGCACAATCAAAATCTCATCCACATGATTTATATGTAAGTGTATATAGATTATGGATAACTTTTAATTAGCCTTTTTTTTTTAATTACCAAATTATATTTTTAATTCTCACTTTCTGGAGAGTATAAAATTTAGGGTTTAGGTTTAGAGTTTAGAATTTAAAATTTATGATTTAAGATTTAAAATTAAGGATTTATGATTTAGGGTTTAAAATTTAGAATTTTGGGTGAAGTTAGGAAATGATGAATATAAAGATAAAATGATAAATGAAAAAATGTTAGTAAATATTGACTGAGAAATAGTCCGTTTCCAAGTGAGTTGGTATGTTATTGTACCCAAGATAAAATAGTACTTTAAAAAAATCAATGTATTTGGATATGAGCCGACTTAATTCTCAATAGCAAGAACTACAAATGCTGGTAACTGATATTAACTAACTACACTATGTCTATCTGCTTAAAGTATATGATTCTTTTCCCCCGTGCTGCAGTGCGCTAGTTGGGAGATAAACATTAAAAAAAGTTGCTGGTTCTATTTTGGAATGTATATAACTCTTTATCTTAGATTTTGATTATTTTTATTGAATAAATCTATGTGTATAGTACGCCTTTATACACCCCTTGTCTTCTTTTTCTATTTTGATTTCTGTGTTGACAAACATTATTTATGTGCTATACGTAACTGTTTCTATTCTATTGTTGTATTCATGTGTTTTGTGAATTTTTATATGCTGATGTTTATATTTTTCTTGTAAATGAAATGTATGAAGGTGTACAATGAACCGTTTTTTATTTTCATTAGTTGCGAAAAATAGTTAGAGAGTAGCGAGAACTGACTCATTCAGTACATTGAGTAATGCACAGTGACTTATATATATGCTAGATATACACTGAATTCACAATTGTTGTCATTTGATATTCTTCTAGAACACGTCTGTCATCACTTCTTTAGTACAAAATATCTCTCGTGAGTTCATTTGCAGAGATAGCAAATTTCTGCAAATTGTCAAAAATTAGTTTTTTGCTTTGCAAATGTGAGTTTTTAGGTTTCTTTTTATTTCAATTCTGAAACTATTTTAAGTTTTTGCAAATATCTTACAAACCTGTTTATGTTATTTTGAAGGTTGTATCTTGTATGGGCTTCCAAATGCCAGCAAGACCAGAAGTGGATCACATCTTGGCAATAACTATCCAAAAAATAAAGTGATTGTTTCTTTATTGTTTAAGTGTGGTGTGCATGAAATAAGTTCCCTGTATTTCTACAGGAAGAAGTGTGAATTGCTTTTAAGTGACATGAAAGTATTACTATTCTGTATTTTCATGCATGATGTGAGGTGTGTGTATTTTTTGAAGTTACTGAGACTGTACTTGTTGAAAACAAAAGTGACCTCTAATTTTGGAGGAGTATGGATGGTTTGTGTAGAAGTTGTGAAAGATTGTTCTGAGAATATTGTTGACAATGGCATGCGCGTTTAAACTTCCATAAAGATGACTTGTATGTTTAAAAAAGAAAAGTTGTGATTGCTTCTTTGCTTAGTTAGGCTCCCATATCATGAGGTTTGCATTATGATTTTGAAAATTACGAAAATGTGTTTGATGGATCATGATTAAAGGTGACATACATTCCTCAGGATAAGTTTGTTTGGTTATTTAGTTTCATTGTGGAAATGAAATGGTATTGATAATCAATTAATAAAGTTGAGTAAATACCTTGTAGTGTTTGGTAAGGGAGACTAGAACTGAGAGTGGGGGACTGAAATTTAATATTGTGTTTATTAGATGGAGACTAGAATTAAAATTTCAGTCTCAATTTTCAAAATTTCAATACTGACAGACTGAGACTAAAACTTTAATAATATTTTTTACCTAAAATACCCTCATTTTAACACTACTTTTTTTTTCTATTCTCTACAACCCTTCCTCTCTTCTCCTCCTCCACCACCACCACACTTCTTCCTCTTCCTTATATAACACCAATATTTCAAAATTCAATCAAACTAATTGAGCATTCATCTATGACATTATCTAGCATTTCATGAATGTTGCTAAATGGAACAGCATTCCTCAATATTTCAAGTGTAATCATAACAATAAATAATTAAAAAAAATAAAGAAAAATAAGAAGAGCTGGAAGGTGAAGAAAGTGACGTGGATTTGGGAGTATGAAAGTGCTTGTCTATGATTGAATGGAACTTCTTGGAATCTTGCGCCATGTTTGGATTGTGAATCAACCCTCTCTGTTCACGAAGAAGAACCAACCTTTCTCTTTCTTTCTTTCTTTTTTTTATTGTCTTGTGTTAGATTGTGTGTTGATGATATTTGTTGAGTTGATTTTCGTTGTGTTTCTGTGTCTACTTTAGCTTGTTGAATTGATTTTATATGGAGCCATGGTTGAAGAAGTCATGGGGAAGGAACTATGGCGGATTGAAAAAGAAAAATTTGTCTGGGTGAATGGCCAGAATGGGTGATGATGGGGTTGGGTTTTTTGAGCAAGGTATTTCAGTCATTTTGCACATTCCAGTCTCTACATTTATCAGTTCAATACATTTTAAATCAAACACAATACACAAATTTAATTTATTCTCAATTTCTCAATTCTAGTTTCTCAATTTTAGTCTCTTAGTCTCAGTTTCTTTGCCAAACACTAATTTAAATTGAAAACCATTAATAATAAGTTGAAATTCAAAATAACTTTTGAAATTTGAGTTTGAACTTATATTGACCTCCCAAATTTATAGTTATTTAAAATGGTCTCTCAAATTTGAGATCGCAACATATATTAGTTTCTACCTTAGCCAAATTTAGTGCCACGTCACAATTTGAGATTTGAAGGGTTATTTTGAATAATTATAAATTTGAGGGCTAATTTGAGTTTCAGCTAAAATTTCAAGGGTCGTTTTGAATTTAAATTCTATTTGGCAAGATCAGTTGGGTTACAATAAAATTCGGTGGCACTAAACTGAAAAACCGGTAAAAAATTGGTGGCTTGAACCGAACTAAAAACTAGCCATTTTTCAAAAATCATGGCAAGAGTCCGTCGCTCCAAAAGTGGGATTTTTTTATTTTTGTAAATAAATAAATCAACAATTACGATTATATGCATGCTCAAAAAAATTACAAATATGTCCTGTTGTTACCTATATTGTCGGCACATCTCACGAGATAATTTTACACGTGTCTCGTCCACAATTAAAGACGAGAAAGTAATTATAGATTTAATCATTGAACCAAAGGATAAAGAGATTACAAATAAAAAAACTAAAAGATCATTTGCAAAGAAGAACTAAATAATTGCAATATTCAAAAATTTTTTGTCTCTAATTAAATACTAGTAACAACCCTGCGATCTGCGAGTTTCGCACTTCGTGCAGGATAATTGGTTCATATATATATATTTACAAATTCGGAGAAGAATATCATTTCTTACAAATTCTTAGAATAGCATATCCCTTGCATTATTGCAAATCTAAATTTTATAATTTTAGATTTGAAATTCATAAATTTTAATGATAAAAAATTTACAAAATTTGTATGTTTCTTCTTGTAAATCCAATGACTATATTTTAGTTTTGAAATTCAAAAATTTACAATAATAAAATTTCATCCCAAATTTTTATCTTTCTTTAATTTTTGAAAATTCAATTATTCAAAATTTAGATTCGAAATTCAATATTTTTAATTTTTAAATTCTCTTAAAAATTTTTATCTTTCCTATTGAAAATCCAACGATTCAAATTTTATATTTAAACTTCAAATATTTTTAATGGTAAACTTTTTGTAAACTTTTCTTCCAAATTTTTATCTTACTTTTTGAAAATCTAATTATTCAAATTTTAGATTTGAAATTTAAATATTTTTAAAGGTTAAATTGTATTCAAAATTTTTATTTTCAAGATTCAAATTATAAATGAAATTTTTATTTATTTTTCTCTAAAATTCAATAAGTTAAATTTTAGATTTAAAATTAAAAAATTTAGAATGTGAAATTCCATCTCAAATTTTATCATTCTTTTTGCAAATTCAATTTGCCACTTATCAAGAATAGAAGTTAGACATTCATCAATAAAAATAAAAAAAGAAAACAAAGATACCTCTTGTAAATATATAAAAACACCAATTGTCAAAAACCAATCATCAATTACTCTCTTATTGTTGGATGGGCTCCCAAATATAAGTGGGCCCAAAACCTATAATAATAATATAATAATACATGAGAAGAGAGATTAGGGATTCAGAGAAAAAAAAAAGAATTAGAGAGAAAGGCGTCAGTGATGTAGCGCCGCGAAAGAGAAGAAGAAAAAGAAAAAGGCGGATTTCAATGTGCACATCTTGACTTGGTAAACTTGCTCCATTTTTTATGAGATTTCAGTATGTTATTCCTGGTGTAGTGCTGAACATTAGGATATAATCTGCTAGTGTTATTGTCTTCTCTTGTGTCTGATTTGAGATATCCACTTTGTGGAGGATTTATGTTGATTCCATCCGTTGTGATGATGTATTTTGATAATTGTTGAAATACCCTAGTGCTACTAGGAAGACTGATTATGTACCCATTATTATTGATAGTGGAAGGTTTTCTGGACTAGGTCCCGTGGGTTTTTTGTCCCTCTTTTGGGGGTTTTTCCACGATAAAAATTGCTTGTGTCTCCTGTTATTAATTTCTGCATATTATCTGCTGCTTGAAGTATTTTTGGTGTTGCCTATTTAACTGCATAGATTGTGGGAAAATTATTTTGGTGCTTCCGCTGTTAGATAGGTTTCTGGTTTGAACCTGAATTTTCCCAACAAAGTGGTATCAGAGTTTTGGTTGTTTATTCTGTGCTGATTAAATGGAGGAAAATAATACGCATGAGCCAAATATGGTCAAATCGGATTCCAAAAATTACTCTATTTGGAAGACCCTCATGGAAGATATGTTGTACAGTAAGGACCTGTATGATCCTATTGAGGGAGATAAAGCCAAAGGTACTAAGTCTGATGATGAATGGAAGAAGTTGCACCGGAAAACAGTTGCTTTAATTAGGCAATGGCTTGATCTCAGTGTCTATCCACATGTCGACACCGAAACTAATGCGGAGAAGATATGGGACAAACTGAAAAAGTTATATGAGCGGAAGAATGTGCAGAACAAAGCTTTCTTGATTAGAAAGTTGGTTAATATGAAATACACTGAAGGTAAATCAATGTCGGAGCACTTGAGTATTTTTCAGGAAACTGTGAATCAGTTGACGAATAATGAGATCACTCTGAGTGATGAGTTGCAAGTCTTGTTGTTGCTTAGTTCTCTACCTGATAATTGGAAAGTTCTGGTTGTGACACTGACTAACTCAGCTCCAGACGGGAAGTTGACGTTGTCAATGGTAAAAGAGAGCATGTTGAATGAAGAAGCCAGAAGAAAAGAACGGGGTTTGATCAATACCTCCTCCCAGTTAGAAGCACTTGTTTCAGAGTCACGGGAGAAGCCAGTCTAGAAAACCTCACAGTACTGACAGGTCAGAGAGCCGAGGCAAATCAAGAGGAAAGTCCAAGCTAGCACCGCCAAAGAGAGAGTCAACTTTCACTTGTTATCATTGTGGCAAGCCGGGGCATATTAAGAGGAACTGCAGGATCTTGAAAAGAGAACAGTCTAGGGGAAGAAATGAAGACAAAGGTAAAGAAAGTGATAATGAAACTGCTGCCATTGTTTATGATGATGTTCTTATCACTTATTTTGAAAATTATGTTAATCTTATCTGTGATGATTCCACTTGGATTATGGATTCTGGTGCCTCATGTCACGTAACTCCGAGACGTGAAATTTCCATTTCATATACTGCTGGAAATTTTGGCAAGATTAAATTAGGAGATAAAGGGGTGTGTGACATCATCGGTATGGGAGATTTGTGGCTTGAAACCAGTTTGGGATGCAAGTTGCAGTTGAAGAATGTTAGGCATGCGCCAGATATGCGGTTCAATCTGATTTCAGTGAAGGCATTGGACCAAGAAGGGTATTGTACTTCCTTTGGTGGTGGAAACTGCAAGATTACCAAAGGGGCTCTTATTGTTGCTAAAGAAGACAACACTCACTCTACTCTTTACCGGTTGCAAGCAAAGTTGTGCAATGAAGATGTGAATGTAGCTGATGAGTCATCTTCTGATCTATATCATATGCGTCTTGGCCACTTGAGTGAGAAAGGACTCAATGTCTTAGCCAAGGA
>JASCZI010121401.1:4535-35613 GCA_036250425.1 Stylosanthes scabra | reverse complement strand
ATATATATATATATATATATATATATATATATATATATATATATATATATATGTGGGACAAGATGTTTATATTTGTGTTAGAATTCATGTGATGGTGCACATAGATGAAGAAATTAAAGAAAAGGGAGGGGAAGATGCAACTTGTTGGATATGTGGATAATGATCTCTTATTGGGACAAATTATATATGCTTACATCAAATAAAATATGGACACACGCAGTAGTTCATATCATGTCTAGTATAATTATATAATAATATTAATTCTAATGGCAAACTGTTTAGGCAAAAGCAGGCACATATGATGAAAAATTAGAATAATGTATATGAAGTTCCATGAAGTCAATTTATTATATAGTGTGTGAGTGTGAGTGCTATATATATTTCCAAGCTAACTCTCTCTCTCTTTTGGATAATAATAACAGATGTGGGGTATTTCACTCAAATTAAAATGACATAATTAAGAAATGGTATGGAAAAAGATAAAAAAAAAAAAAAAGGTGACTCAATTTTTTATATGGCATACATATAAGATATTATACATATTACTTTATATATATTCTGAATATTCTTATAGAGTCTCATTGAGAGTCTTGATCTTCTCAAGTATATACATAATCAAATCTCTCATTCACTTTTCAAATTTATATCCTAACTCATTATAAGATTCTTCTAAGTTAAGTGTTATAGTATTTGTTTTTTCTTCTTTTAATCATTCGAAGACGACTATTAAATTTATTTTAAATTATATATTATCAAATGATAAATAACTTAATTCTAACGTATAAAGATTTATAATCTTTCAATCAACGATTATAAATTCTGAAATTTGGTATTCCAGAAAATATTTGACTTGTTTCTTATCGCATTATAGGAAAATATTTTTTTCTAAATTCATTAGGAGGGAAGGAATTTGAGGAAAGGTTAACTTGATGACTCAAGAACCACTCTTTGTTGGGACCTCTAGACTCTAAAAACAATAATATATGTATGGGTTATATAGAAGCCAAATCTTTTATCACGCCCCACTCCTGGCCTGTAATTTTTCTAAGCATGGTTAGGTACAAATCAAAGTCTATTACGCAATAAATCAAGGGAAAAAAATAGGTTGTTTTGTGTCTCATCCTTCTATGCTTAAACGCGTCGATCTGTTATATAATGTATTACATTAAATAAGGGGGTAATAAACTAATAAATAAAAGAAATTATTCTAATATATATCTATAGTGTTAATGATGATTGATGACTATAACTTCAATAATTGTCATCATCAAAGAAAATTGAACTATATTGTAAATTATATAGCATGCTGCATGTATGTGTTACATTCACAAATCTGCTAAAAAAAAGTTATTTACATAGGTTTAATGTTTGAGAATGATCCTTCTATACAATATAATTAATTTAGTGAAATAACTGTGCAAGTTAACAGTCACTCTACTGGGACAAGATGATGTAGAAATAGGTTCCATGAATGAGATTAGGCTTGTTAATTATTCCACAGTTCAAGTTTCATCACTTATGGCATATTCTCAATGGTTATTCCTCGTATAGTAGCCATAGCTAGCTACCTTTACTTTTAACAAAATAATATCACTAGTTTTATTTTCTAAATGATGTCGGATCGAATTCCTTATTAGCATATAGCAGCGGTTTTGCAAAATAAAAATCATTTCATGACGGTTATATTGGTGGTTATGAAAACCGCAGTCGAACGATTAGCGACAGTTCAAAATCGACGCTATTTAATATGAAAATCACTGCTGTTTGTCAAATTTATTGTAGTGATTTGATATTTTAATTAGTACGATATATTTTTTTGTAATTTAACAAATAAATAGTAGAGCATGTTATATTATATGAACCCCAATAATAATAATTGTAAAATATTTGGAAACAATTAGTGTTAAAAAAAATACTCACCACACAAAAGGATTGCAATAAATGATCACAATCATGTATATTAATATTCAGATGCTAATTATAAAGTTTATTCTCATCATTTGAGTACATGAAAATACATTGTTAGGCCTTACGGAGAAAAAAGGTGAGCAAAATTACAAATTTTTTGTTAGTGGTGTTGACAAGTTGATGTTCAATATCCAGTCAGAAAGGAAGCCAATGGTTCCACAATAATCTCAAACCTTCCAACATAGGCTAATAATGTTTGTTTAATTAATAAGATATTGACACACATGCTTTTGCTTACCACAACAATATCATACAATTTTCCTAATTGCTATTAGTTGGTTCATTGATGTGATAAAAAGATCACATTGTGATGTTATGCTTGATATATGAAATTAATTTCTTCCCTTAATTTCATTGTCATAATATATGATATTTTGTGAGTTGTATGTGACACTACTATAAAATAAAATGGGTACCCTTTTTGTACTGCCCTCTTGAATTTGGTTTTACATGATTTTATTTTCCATAAAATGAAACCCAAAGTCTCTCATTAAGAGAGAATATATATGGAAGGAGATAGATGATTATTTTGGACTTAACCACTCAACCTAATTATTAGTGGAAAAAATGATGATATCATGCATAAAATAAATATGATCTGTTGAAATTAATGAATCTAGAAATTTTATTTCTTCATAATGCATCATCATCCACTTAACCCAAAAAAAAAAAAAAAATTGAAAAGAAAAACTAAAGAGGCTTATATCAAATTCAGAAGTATGGAAATATAATCATGAAAAAAATCTAGTTAGACTTTATTAGAGGAATAAGTAATGCTTTTCTTCCCAGCACTTCTCCTTTATGATGAGTATATATGGTTTAAGTAGTGGACTACTAAATGGTCAACAATATCATTAGATAGATTTGGACTCACCTATCTTTTCTTGTCTTTTGATTCTTATCAAATTCAAGGTGTTTAATTTGTATATACAGCAAGAGGTCACTTGTTATGAATATATATCTCTGTGTGTGTGTGTGTCTCTCTTCCATTTGACCAATCAATTTGTACTTGTATTATACTTGTGCCTGTACTATATATACATTATAGTTTGGTCAATATGATAAACAAATAGGACATAATCAACCTAATTTCACACACACCTAGCTATACATACATTGACATTTTAATAATGTTTATATATTAAATAATTTAACTAGGGAGTTAAATTTTTCGGCCAATATCAATTTTTTTAAACTATTTTTTTATCTCAAATTTTAACTCCTAAAATTTTAAATCTAAGTCCTAACCTCTTAAACATTTAAAAAATAAGAATGGAAAGATAATTTTATAATAAAAAATTAATTAAATTATAGTAACTAATAATTTAAAATTAGTTCTCTATACATATTCTATATTAAGTTAATATTAATTATTTTCTTAAATTATGTTATTTATCTTAAATTTTAAATCCTAAATTATAAATCATTAATCTTAAATCCTAATTCTCCAAAAGATAAAAAATTTTAAAATTAAAAAATAAAAATTGGTTAATATTAAATACCTAAAAATTAATTTTTTTATACTTTTTCTAAATTTTATTTAATAATTTCCCTCTATTTTCTTTTGGTCAAGTTGATCATTATTGTTGGCTAAGTGCATGCAACTGGCAAATGGTTTATGAGGCTGACTCATATACATGTCAACGCGCCCAATATTAAATTAATTTCTTTGGATTGTAATAAAAAGCTATACCCAGATACATTTTCATTATTGGAGGACGATAATTTTATAAAAATGATATATTATTAACAATTTTAAAAAGGATTTGGTTAAGTATTATTCGAATTTGAGAATACTAATATTAAGCTGAAGGAACATTTATCACTTCAATCAATTATGTATAGATTTTGTTGTTTTTTTTTATTTATTTTAGTGTATCGATTTAATAGTATATATGGTGATAAAAGTTTAAAGTTCAATCTTTATTGACTAAAAAAATTTCTATGTTTTTAATAATAACATAATTACTAATATTTTATAAGCATGCTTGCATTATCTATGTTTCTTGTTTAATCCTAATCGTTTCACAATCCATACATAACCTATGTTTATTTTATTAATAGTTGTGATTTAACTAAAGTAGATAACTTGATGAAAAGTTCAACTCAACTTGGCAACAAGAAGTCAGTATAATTTTCTAGGTCAACTTTTATAAATCTTACCATTTTCAAAATGTGATTGTCATAGCTAGAAACTATTGGGAGAAGAGAAATAAAATAAATTAATACTAAGTTTATATGATCTCTCACTTTGCCTAACATGCATTATCATGTGAAGAAAACACACACATATATAAAAATATTAATTCTTTACAAATAGGAGGCTTCACAAGCACGTGAATACGTGATGGGCTCAAACATTATTATGTGTAATTATCCACATTGTCAAGCTAATGAGTCTATAAGCATTTCGCTAGATACATAATTAATTAAACTAGCTAGTCTATAAGCTATTATTATTTTTTCAACCATTTCTCCTAAAAAATTAAGTTAATAAAAAAAATATATAAATAATTATATCTTTAGTTCTCTTTATCTTTTTTATTTATTTTATGTTGAAATTTTTTTTAATTCAACAAAAATATTAAATTTTAAACTTTTCACTTATGATATTTTTCTTTTTCTGCAAAGTTTAAACTAATAGACGGACACACATAAATGATTATATGTTTAATAGATTTTGTATTTAATATTTTTAAATTTTTAGAATTTTGTAGAAAAAGGTAAGAATAAAAAATAAAATTGTATTGTTTTATATTTTTTTCAATATAAAATTCTAACTACAAAAAATATTAAGAAAAAACACAAACCAAATACATCTAAACAATTAATTCAATTTTTTTTTAATTAATACATAGTAGTGGTAAAAGTTGTTGTATTTTATATTGATTTCTGAGTGGGTTAGTTACTGCTGCACTGCTCTTAATTTGTCTCCTCCATTATATTATATTATATTATAACAATTTGGGGTTTGATTCATGTTATAACAATTAATCACAATTTTGCTATAAATATATCTATTGCACACATCTATGAAAAAGCTAAGTGATGACTAATAAGTTCTCCATGCTGAATTATACTTCATTTTAATTTATGGTTCTATTATAACTTACAATTACATATAGAGTTTTCTTTTGTATAATCACAAAAACTAAGAGCATATTGTTTACCCTAATTAATTTGTGAACAATGGTGTTACTATTTTTTATATGATAATGAGGCCTTCCAGCTATAATAAGTTATTAATTAATTACTGTATATATGATATGTAGGTTTTTGGTTCATCATCACCTAATTGGCATGTAAGAGACAAATCTCTTTACTTGCCAGCCACAGATATATAGGCTTATTACCTAACTGAAACTTATTAATAAGCATGATTAGTGATCATTACTGTGACAAATAGAAGAAAGAGCTTCTCTCTTCATGCTCTATATCATCAAGGAATTATATATGACTCACTTATCATAGCCTTCCCAATAATAGGTATATGTTATTAATCCACTAGTTAGTGTTAGGTTAATTATTTATCTCTCTCTCCATGTTATTATATGTTTAATCATTAATTTGGTTTTATTTTATTTATGTTATATATTTCTAAGAATATAAAAATTTGTATAAAAATTTAAGATGCATTATCAATATCAATAAATAAATTGTTTAATATTGTCTCTTTTATCAATTATTTAAATAAACACATATAATTGGACAAGATGTTAGGATTAGTATTCAACAATATTTATCAATCAAATTAAAATATAAATTAAATCTCTTTAACAATTAGTTTAATCATATGTCATACACATTGAAATTGAAATTATTATTAACCATACCAGAAGCTGCCACCTCTTGCATATCTTACCTGCCTCTCTAAAAAAGCAATTTCCATGATAACCATTCCAATTTATTATGCATGATCACCGGCTAGAAGGGTATATATATGTTTGTGAAATTAAAAGTAACACTAAAATTATTAACATATAAATGGACAAATGAAGAGACATACATGCCCCAGAAAAGTGGCATACTGGCATGGGTCTTTCTTGTACAAACACAAGGGTGCTTGATTTTACTGCTGCCCATATCACACCAAACATATACAAAACCAAACTTATTTCACAACCATTAGGGATACATATAGTAGCTAGCTAGCCATCATCATGTCCTGTGAAACTGGAATTGAATAATATCTATATATCAACACTTCTAGTGTAAAAAAATGCCTAATATTGTTTTAAAAATGAAAAAAAGAAGAAAAAGTGTTAGCCTTCTAAATCTTTTCTTTCTTTCTTTTAATATCTAAATAAGCACGTAAGAAAGGAGTTCAACAAGAGAGCTATTTTTTTAGCCAAAATAATCAATTTTTTTATCTTAAATTCTAAATTATACTTTTTAAATTATAAATCTTAAAAAAAATGAGAATTAAAAAAAAAGTAATTTTATGAAAATAAAAAATTTAATTAATTAATACTGTTATTTAATTAATTAATTAAAAGTTACTTTGTTCCTATACTCTTCATTCACTACAACAAATCCGACTAATAGCGATGGTTGAATAAACAGTCGCTAAATGGATAATGTCGGCGATTTTTGCTGCGATTTATCACATTTAGTGGCGGTTTTAAAAAAACCAACCGCCCCGAAATTGATGAGTTTAGCGGTAGTTGATAAATGACAGGAATATAGCGGCGGTTGAGGTCGGGACCGCCACAAAATATTTTTTTTTATTTAACATTTTGAACTTAGATTTCAATTTAGTTAAAAATTATAATAAAAGAAAATTTAAATGATAAAAATAATATTTTACATCATTCAAATCTAATTAATTAAAAAGTAATAACTTCAATTTTTACGGTTAACAAAATATTTGTTTTATTTAAATCATTCAAAATAATACACAACTTGCATATTATACAAATTTCTGTATATATAATTAGTAGCATTATATGTATTGAATGATAGATGGCTTGATGGAGTGGAAGGTTGAAGAAGCTTGGACTACTCCTTGGTTCCTGGTTTGAATCTCTCCCAAAGAACTTTCAGAATAAATTACCAAAAGAGAGAGCTTCCTAGTTTGCTAGTGCACCATGGAAGAATGTGATTCGCGAGTCTGAATAGTTGATTTGTAACCGGTTTAATAAAAATTAGCTTGTTTTCAACTGGTGTCGTTTAGCGGTGGTTCTTAAACTGTCGCAAAATGCACTGCCATCGTATTTTTTGTTTCGCGGTCGATGTTCCAGCGGTTGTGAAAAATCGCCACAAAATCGTTTAGTAACATCGTTATAGGCGACAGTTGGGTAACTGTCGCAAAACCATTTTGCGACAGTTAAAAATTGCTGCTAAAAAAAAAACCGTATATCTTACAGTGATTCATGAAAAAAAGGTTAGGGTTGAGGGCGCACAATAGGTGTCAAATTGTAGGGTCCATGCTAACAAGCACGCACGGTTACCTTTCTTTTTCTTTTTCATTTCTTTCTTTTTCTCTTAAATTAAGGGTTATTAGAAGCTGGTAGGGAAGGAAAAGGAATAAGCATGGCTTGGGTTGTCACATAAAATCATCATATCATGCGTGTGCACCCCACTATCACAACCCATTTTGCATATGATGACAATAAGCTTGATATTTCATCGATATATATATATATATATAGGCATTTAATTTTGATTTCAAATATCAATCAATTTTTGTCTCTTGTTTTACATCAACCAAATATACCTAAGCATCATAATATGAGCTACGAAACCACCTTACATCTTCATCATAGCAAGGAATTCAAGATCAAGAAACAAACAAAAAAAATTGAAATTGTTATAATGGATATTACTTTTCTTCAAGATTTCATTTGCTTTCGACACGTACTAGTATTATTTTTTTCCTTCCATAGCTAGAATCTCAAAAAAAAAAAAAAAAAAATTATTGCATTTTTTTGACTTGCGTTGAGTTTGTGTACATGCTTCGGATAATTATCTTCTTTCATAATTAGCAAAAAGCAGGCACTTAAATTAAGATATTTTGCTTAATTTTGGTGCATCAATTTACTGCATGCATATGCTATAATAATTTATCTTCTTGCTTACGTACTTGGCAGTATAGTTTTTAATTTATTGGGCCACTCACAATATATATATAATAAGAATAATTTAATTTAAAGTAGTGGTTCATATACTAGAACAAATTTCTATATAGTATCCCCATATAATTTTCTATAGGGACTATCCAAAATAACAATAATAATAATCTCAATTTACCAATCAGGAGTTAGTTGTAATTATTTTAGGGTTTGCTAAGGTCGTCATTTGTCGTAGATTATCCAACCATGGTTAACATGCTATTGCCACGTGTCCAACTTCCATTTTCAAAACTTTATTTGGGTTGTGACGAACGAAACTTGATTTGATATTATTTATTATTTATTTATGGCTAAGTGCCTAATAACGTCTTCCACTTAGTTAATTAATTTGATTAATATATAGTAAGACAAATCATCATATGGTAGTGCATTAACTGTGCTCAAACCAATATAATTGAGTTTCATCACCAAAGTGATCACTAATAAAATAATCTAACCAATGAAAAACAGCAAGCATGGAAGATATTTTTTTAGTCTTACTGTGTACAATTAAGCATTTATTTAAATAAATTATTTGACATATGATCTCATGAGATAATATTAAAGCTTTTATAGAATTTGATTTTGTTAATAAACCCTAAAAAACAATTTCATTATAAAGTAAAAAAAAAAGAAAAAAATATATATAATTATCTTATGACTCATCATCACCTGGTTTAATTTATTAACCTAAAAAAATTCTACTTTAATTTAGCCATGAAAGACATTTCATAATCAGTCGCTCGCAATTGTCCTTAAAAAATAGTGTTGGATGCTATAAAATTATTTTTTCTAAAAACTTAAATTAATAGGAAAATCCGAGGCAACTTGAATGATTATATTTTTAAAAATGGACACATTCGTACATGTATATACATCAAATCCCAAATAGAAGCATCAAATGTGATCATACAATAGAATTATTATTTATTATATGATATGCTTCGATATGCACCCCTTATGAGGATTTTGTTTTTCTTGTCTCATATAGACTCCCAGCCTCCCACCCTATATGGTTTTGTTTTTATGTGTCGACCCTTCAACATTATATGTTGGATGTGTCTCTGCAATAAGCTAGCTTCATGGAAAATTGTTCATATAACTCAGTCATGATTCATTGACTAGAATTTCTTGTCTTGGCATGGCTATGTGATTACATTATTAGTAAGCACTGAAAGGAGGTAATTAATTAATAATGCCTAATAATGGATAAGTTTATTGCATAATCATTATTATTTATTAATTATTTTTCAACCAAAATTGATGGAACAAGACTATAATAATTATGAAATATTAGTAGTGGGATAAATTAATTCTTAGGTAGGTAGAGAATGGGGTTTAGTAAACTTTAGTCCAAATTATTAGGTCCCCTAAATCCCTTTAATTTGCTTGCATTGCATTAGTACTACCTATCAAGGGTAATTAGGGGAATGAAAATGGTAACTCTATCAAATACAGACACTTAGCGTGTCCACATGTCGGATATGTTTTGGACACGACACTCACCGACACTCGTCCGACATGCGTGTCTTACGTGTCCCATCTGTGTCTTTACAAAAACAAAAAAATACCTATTCGGACACACTTGACAATCCAAAATATTATCACATGTCCGTGTGTCAAACTTTATTCTTAACTTATTTTCTTAAAATGAGTTTAAAAGTAATATATATTACTATTTCTTAAAACTAAAAATTATCTTAAATATTTTATATAATTAAAAAAATATTAAAAATACTTAAAAATAATAATTTAAACTTTAATATAAATAAAATTTGAATATATTATTATAATTTTATTAAAAGATACATTATATTATATATATATACCGTGTCCCGTGTCATATGAAAAATTGAAATTGGTGTGTCGGCGTGTCGCGTGTCATGTCATGTCTGTGTCCAGTGACAGACCCAGAAAATTTTAATGCAAAAATATGTACTAAATAAATTTTGTTATGTTGAATATTGATATTTATACCATATATAATCGAGATCTGAAAATTAAAACAATCGATGCACACTTTTTTCTTTAAAAAATACTCTTTTTTATATATAATTTATAAAAGTTATATTTTTTTATTTTTTAAAACTTAAAACTCAAAAGCTCTTAATTAAATTATAAATAATTAGTAAGTAGTCATTCTAACTAAATCATTTATTTATATTATTTATACATACATTTAAAAAATAAAAAGTTAAATCAATTGTGCTTATTGATTTCGATCTTTATCATTTGAAATTAGGATTATATATTTGTATTAGAAAAAACTATATCTATATATGAAAAGTATATTAATCTAAAATAAATAAAATTTACAATATTTTTTTAATTTTTAAAATAATTAAATGTTTTTAAATTTAATTTTAATAAATTATTATGAGTTTAAACATTTTATACATACATTTAATTGTGTATCACTGTATTGTCATGTAAAAATAAATATTATTTATATTTATTAAGTGGATGATCATAAAAAAATGTGATTAAATAACTATACAAAAATATTTATAGTATAAATGCATTAAAATTAAATTTGATATTATTAAACAATTATTCTACTAATAAAATATAACAGGGTATATATTGTTAATAGAACAAAAAAATTTAAATAAACCTAAATAAGATCATTATAATTTATTATGGGGCAAAAACAATGTTATATAGGGGCAAATTTATTTATTTATATATAACTACTAATGCTTTTTCAAATTATGGGGGCAAGTGCCCCCTCTATTGGTAACGTGGATCCGTTCCTGTCCGTGTCAGTGTCCGTGAATCATAGTGGTAACCTAATAAGGGTGTATATATAGTAGGATAGGATCGAAGGTTATTTGGATAGACTTCTAGTAATTAAGAATAGATTATGAGATTATATTCCTATTTATTTGAAGAAAGTTTTTTTTTTTTTTAATGTCAGTTATCTTAGAGGCATATTTACAAGGATTTTGAAGATCAAGTAATTAAAATACATTATGAGTTTGAAGGGTTAAACATATATAGTAGTTTGAGAGGTGAAGATTTAAAGATTAAATCGAAATTTAATGGTAGTTAAACGGAACATATATAATAAAATAATATATTTATGAATAATATATATTTAAAAATAAATAAATTTTGTATTTATTATTTTAAATTTATTAATTACCACAAAAAACGGAACATATATTCTACTTATTTATTACCAATTTTTCCGGTTCTTAACTCATTTAATGACAAGATGTCAACATGGCATGCTTTTATCCTAAACTGGATCAATTGCATGGTCGTCGATCTTTCTAGCTAGTAGACCGGCGAGATCACGTAATTAGGGCATATAAAATAAAGTAGTTTTGGATAGACCATATTTAATTTGACTCAAACTCAAAAAGATTCAAGATATTATTAAGATGGTAATAAGTAGTTACTAACTTTATAGTGGGCAATTAAAATGCATGAAAAATTTAGAGAAAATATAATTATAACCATTTTACCAACTCAACACTATTAAGAAAACGAGTAAATAGAAATTTGGAATTATGTATGATAACTTTTCATGAACAGTGATATTATATATACATACATCCATGTATTTATCATAATAAAATAATTTTTGTTTTTTCTGCTTTTACTCAAATTTTTTGTGCTAAATTTTATTATTTATGTGTTTAAAATTTTTGTAATAGACTTTATTATTTTTGTGTTTGACGTATGAATTTGTTATATATATAAATACACATAGATAGATGTATTGATATATATGTGTTGATATAGAATTATTCTTTCATGAATATCTCAGGGTTTTCTTACCATATCGGAAAAGAGAAAAAAGATTATTTGGAAGGCTTTGAAACAGTTTATAAATATTATTGATGGATAGATGATGGTAGCTAGTATATGGTACAAGATTTGTGTTGGGTTGTGGAAGGCTCATAGAGGTGGTGCTAAGATGGTGGTGGGGGCATAATGCACCTATAGCTTAGACAAAAGGAGTTTAGCATAACAACATGGGAATAAGCTTATTAAGCTAAAGCAATAATCACCATAAAGCTAAAACAAACAAAACAAAATAAAATAAAAGGGGCACTAACTTAGAGAGAGACACCCTCGTCCTTCCTATAATTTCAAACTTACAATGATTCAAGTAATAATGATTTTTAGTCCCCACTACTTACCCCTTGTGCTGTAAAAGATTGTATACTATTACCAATGGATTGTCCAAAAATCTGAAAAAAAAGTTTAAAGTTATTATCGACAAATAAATTCCGTCGCTAATAATGTCTCATACAAATTGGATGACGAATTTGAATTATATTATTAATGACGGATCTTTAAAATAAATTGTTACTAATTAGCAACAGACGAAATATGTTATCACAATCTGTTAGCAGCACTACTTTTATCGATAAGTAATTTTTGCCGGCAACAACATTATTTATCATAAACCCATTAAAATTTGTCGCAAAAACTCGTTAATAATGTAAAAGTTTCAAGTAGTAATTTGGTCTTCGATCGATATATTTATCGGTGAGAATGATAACTAATTGATAAGTCTTTAGTAAATAATATTTTCTATGTATTTTAATTTGATGGATAGAATAGTTAGTTGGTTCGGAATATAAAAAGTTTTTTTTATATTTAAATATATAAAAAATTAAATTCCATATAAAAAAATGGAGGAAAAAATCTCTTCCAGCAGAGGGGGGCGTACTTGGTAGAAATGATGAACCAAAGTCACCCTCAAAGGTCACACAAAGCAAAGGGTTTTTAATTTTTTAGAGGGAATGATAATAATGATGAGTGCACCCTTTGATTGTCAATTTGGACACTATGGAATCAAGAGAGGACTAATAAACCTTCCCCAATTGATGAAAATGACAAGCTTTTTGTTTTTTGTTTTTCTTTGGTTTCCATATCTCCTAATTGTTTATATTCTTTAGTAAAATAATCTTGAGAAAGTAGCTAGTGGATATAGGTAAAGTAAATCCACCACACGATCTAATAACATATATATCGAGTTGCGAAACTATTAGTACACAATAATTTTTTTTGATAATGCTATTTAAATAAATAGTTTTGGCTAACTAAATTCAACTAAATGATTTACTTTTATGCTAAATAGAATATTATTTCGATATCAAATAGTATAAAAAATTACACATAAATAAAGTTATATTTGATATCGAAATAATCTTTTATTTAACATAAAAATAAATGACTTGATTGGATTTGATTGGTCAAAATCAATTATTCACATAGAATTATTATTTTTTAATTAACAACCAGTAAACAATCTCATTTATTATTTTTACAAACGTAATATTATTATTTTGAATGATTTATTTATTTATTATTATTTAGAATAATTTGTTCGTTATTATTTTAAATGATCTATTTTTTGATTTCTACTATTTTAAATAATTAGTTTTTGTCGTACAATTTTTGTATGCAATGTTTCTTTTATATTAATTGATTGTTGACTCATATTATATTAGTTAGCTAGTACTATTATAAATAAAGACTTTATTTTATTAATTATTATTTCACTTGTTTAATTTTTTATGTTAATTGTATTTTCCTATGAAATATGTAACGGTATATATATAGACAGTCCTATCCTAGGTTTACTGCTGTAAAATTTGACTTTCATTCTAGGCCTCTCAAAAGATTCTTTTATGATTATGTAATAAAGATAGATTTTGACATCTCCACCAATCACAGAAATGACACAAAAAATTAATTAACCAGGTAAAGGAACAGAAAATATTCTTAGATATACTATTGATGATCCTCCCTGACTTTGACTTTTACTTTTTAAAATGATTTTAATTTAAAAAATTAGTGTATTTTTTTTTTTGTGTCACATAAAAATTAGTGTATGATTTACTTGGTGACATTTATCATATAAGTTCATCATAATAACCCACATGCATGAATATTGACATAACATACATGTATTGAGGTAAAGCGTTTTGTGAATACCACTTTCACACTTTATTAGTAGATTTAGTTAATTATTAAGGACTAATATATAGCTAGTTAATAAGATGTGAAAATTTATTGATAAAATCCATGAAATTTTAGGTTATATTAGGATTAGAATTATTCACTTACTTTAATTTATTTAATTTAGTTGTCACTTTCACTCTTTAATATTTAATTTATTTTCAACTTGAGTTTTTCCTTCAATTTGCATTGCATTGGTCCTTAATGTCATTCAACTCAAATAAAATTGTGCTACAATTATTTTTTAAAAGATTTGAAATATAATTATTGTATGTCTCTAAAACTTGAATCCAATAATCCCAATTCTCATAATTTCATTTTTGTCATTTGCACTTTATTTCCTCAAGTTGTGGCACTAGTTTCTTGAAAATGAAGTTACATGCTCAGGCATTTTGTATAAGGGCTAAAATTTCAATCCCCTAGTCTAATGTCTAGGTCATTTAATTTTCAACCTCTAATAATTCAGAGTTTTCAAATTGGATGAAGATATTTATTTTTTTTTGGAGAATCACCAAGACTGTGGCTTCTGGCGATTGTAGCTATGAAAATGGTATTAGCAAATGGTTCAAACTAGTTGATAAAATCTTGTAGTAAAAAAGTTGGTCTTGTTCTTTATTATAGGAGGAATCCTGCTGCTTTTTTATTTAGTAAATGAAAAAAAAAACACACACACACACACAAAATATAAAAGACATTTAAAAAAAATAATCCAATACATCCCAAAAATTATTTTTGTAAGTAAGAATTATTTTTAGATAATTTTTTTCTCTCCCCAATTTTCATTGTCTATTGGTCTTAATCTCTTAGAAGTGATAAAATTGACCATCTAATCAGAAAATGGCATTTAAGGAGAAAGGGCAAATTTATGGTCTCTCTTTTTCCTTATTTATAGGCTTATCGCTTAATGTCACCCTTCTAATTAAAAAAGCTATCAGATTCTGTGCTTTTACTTAAGCACTTTAAATTGGATTTATTATTTTTCAAATATTTTTTATTTTTCATTTTGCATCATTGTAGAGAAAAAAAAACCTTATCTGTGCATTATTTCTAAATTGTTTTTCAACTAGGAACTTAAGATAAAAAATACTAATTATCCAACACATATATTGTGTAACTTATTTTTAATATATATTTTGTATTTCTATATATATTTTATACAATAATTAATTTGATAACTGATTTTAAGTGTATACATGGTATAATTGATTTGACACACATTGTTTCTCAACTATGTTGGCATTGGCTATGAAATTGAGGAAGAAAAGAAAATGTGTTTCCTAAGGTCAGTGAGAGTGAAGTTAGGTTCTCCCACAATTTCGTTGGCACAACCTACAAAATTTGATTGCCTCTCACAAAACGTAATTTTTTCTACGATGCAACAATGTGATTTCAGACCATTTTAGGTGTTGGGCATCGTGACCATATCTTCATGAAGAATTAAAATATAAAAGTAGGAAAGAACAATAATATAATCATAACACAAGAGAATTAACGTGGAAATCTAAAAATAGAGAAAAACCACAACCGTTGTTAAAGGATAACCAAGTAAATATTACAAAAGGTATTACACTACAATATTTTTACTCCGACACCAAGCACTCCCATATACTCTCAATGACTAATCCCTCCACACTCTTATAAGAGAAGAACTCTAAGATAACATTTGTTTGAGGGGCTGGGACTGAGATTGAGGGACTGGAACTGAGTATTGTGTTTGGTGGAAGGAGGCTGAAACTAAAATTTCAATCTCAGTCCCCAAAATTTCAATATTTTCAGTACATCCAGATAGTGAGGACTGGAGGACTGGAGACTGAGACTGAAACTTTAATAATATTTTTCCTTTAATACTCTCATTTCACTTTCAAAATTCCAACTTTGCCCTTGATTCCAATCAAATTAGGGCTCCCTGCCTCCATCTTCATGACTCAAACATGATATTTCATTTCCGCCATTGTTGCTGCAAACCCACCAAATTCATTATTCATATCCATAACGTTTCGATATTTATCACAACAAAGAAGTTTTAAAAACCTTCATCTATGTACAAATCATTCCACTACAAACACTTTCTCAGACAATGTTTAAATAGAAAGATTACTCTTTTGAAAGTTTAAGAGTGGAAGAACATCTAAAAATCTTTTCTTGAATGCATAGGACAACAACAAAAAAAAAACAACCTCTAAAAAAATCCCAACTTTTCACTAATAAGGTTTAGGGTTTTTCTCAAGACTTACCTTGCTATCTTGCAAAATCAACTCCACATACCACACCTCACTGGAATTGTATTTTGTTGGTACGTTCCACATCCTTATGATATATACATTGAAGTTGTAATCTGACTTCTGCGAGTTCACATCGCCAAGAAAATCCTCCTTTCTGACCATTTGTTAAAGCTTCAGGATTGTCGAGTGAGAAGGTTCAAGCTTTTGCAAAGACAGAACCAAGAAGAAGCTGGTTTTCAAAGACAGAACGATTCCAAAGACTATTTCTTTTTTCTCATTTTCAAAAACAGAAAAGCTTTCATGCGCTAAATAAAATGCAGCACTCTTCCAAAGAATCCTTTTTTTCATATTAAAAAAAGCAGAATCGCCAAAGACTATATTTTTTTCATCTTCTAAAGCAGCGACCAGAATCACCAGCAACAACACTCCAACAGTAGCTGCGGCGTCAACGGCACCAGCCTCATCCGTCACTCTTCGTGTCTTCTTTCTTCGTTGTCTTCGTCAGCGATGACTGCGGCAGCAGCGACATCCTTCCCCTGTCGTCGCCTCCGCCTTCTTCTTTTCCATCGGCAGCTCTGCTCCTCTTTCATGAAGTGAGAGTTTTGATGGCAGCAGTCGCGAGCTTCGACATTAGCAGACGCGTTGTCAATCCTCCATGTGTCGCTGCCTTCTTCTTTATCTTCTCCATCGGCTTCCTCTCTCAGTCTCACCGAGACCCTTCTTTCGTGTATCTCTCTTTCTGAAGTTCTATCTCTCTTCATGTTCTATCTCTCTTTCTTTATTTGTTTTCATTTCTTAAAATTTGAATTTGAATGTCTCGCCTCTCAACCTACACAATATTTTCTTCGATGCTTTGAACTTATCATGGACATCTCCTAGATTTATGACACATGTCATGCAGTGAGGCGATATATATGCGCGACACGTGTAGAGCACTGAGCCTGTTACTGCTCTCTCTTTATAAAGAGGGGATTTTTGAACTAGGGCCGATTAGCCCTACACCACGTTGTTTTTGTGTTTTGGACATCCACGACGTGTTTTTTTTTTTTTTGAACGATCGACGTGGTTTCAAATGCAAGAGAAAAGACGTATTTTGGTGTACGAATGGCTGAAGGCCCAAAACAAAACAAAACTAAACGACTAAAACAACCCAGAAAATTATATTTTTTCTCTCAAACTCTCGAGCCTCCTTGTCCAAAAAGAAACTCTCGAGCCTCTGACCCAAAAAAAAAAACCCTCTCGAGCCTCACTTACTCTTTTCTCGGGAAATTGGAAATCTCAACCTCACTCACTCTCTCAAACACTAACCTCAGTCTGGATTCTGGTAAAGGTCTAGCTCTGGTCAAGTGGGATCGAGTTGTAGTCCCCAAGAAACTTGGTGGGTTGGGCATTAGAGACACTGAATGTGTAAATTATGCCCTCCTTGGGAAGTTGGTCTGGCAGTTCTTGCATTGTAAAGATAAGCTTTGGGTTCAGATGCTTGCAGCTAAATATTTTAGCGGATCTCGGAATTGGAATTCCATAAATGGTGTCTCTGATATCTGCAAATACATTATCAAAGCTTACAACAAAATTCGGAATGGTCTAGTTTGGCACCCAGGTAACTTGACTCAGTCTCTCTGGCATGACGCTTGGAGTCTTCTTGGAAAACTTGGTGAAATTCTCCCTTACGTACATATTTCAGAAATAGACCTTACCCTTAATGATGTTGTGGTTAATAATAATTGGAATTTTGATCAGCTAGTCACTCCCATACCTTATAATGTTAAGGAGAGTCTGTTGAGTCTTCCTATTCCAGTTGATGGTGCAAATGAGGATTGGAGATGGCTTTGGAAGATGCAAATCCCAGAGAAGATCAAGTTTTTAATATGGCTTGCTTGTCATGAGGCGATTCCCACAAATGTTTTCAGATACAAGAGAGGCCTTGCTTCTTCTAATTTATGTAGTTGCTGTAACTCAGAATCCGAAATTGTTCTACACTGCTTCGAGGACTGTTCAGATGCTGCTTCTATTTGGGCTATGCTGATAGCTCCATCTTAGATTTTCCCTCTGGTATGAATTTCAACTCTTGGATTAGGGAGAAGTTGAAAGGTAAAGAGTTAATTGTTTCTTTTAGAATTTGGTGGATTTGGCGTCATAGATGTTTGAAAATTTTTGATCCTCCAAATTCTTGGTCGATTAGTAAGGTTGCTGTCCTTATCAGATTAGCAATACATGAAAATCAGTCCATGAATGGATTTTTTCTCTCCATCAGCCGCCCCAGTCCATTCCTCATTGGGAGCCCCCGCCTCCAAACTTTCAAAAGATTAATTGTGATGCTAGCATTTTTAGACACCGTAATAGAGCTGGGTTCGGGTGCGTTCTTAGAGATGATTCTGGTCGTTGGAAGCTCGGTCGTGCAGGAAATCTCCCTATATGGTCCATCTTTCGTTATGAGTTATTTGCGATTTGGCAAGGGTTGCTTCTAGCTTGGGAGGCTAATGCCAGAGTCATTCAGTGTGAAACCGACTCTCTAGAAGTTTTTATTTTTCTTCAAAATATCCTTTCCTTAGACTTAGCATCGGTGGATAATGATCTCCTACATAGAATTCGTGATATGCTTCACTGGCCTTGGACAGTACAATTTAGGTTGATTAAACGGGAAGCGAATGCCATTGCTGACTGGTTGGCTAAGAGGGGAGCTATGGGTGATGCTGATCTGATTACCTGGATTGAACCGGGAGAGTACTTGCATTCTCTTCTCAAGCATGACACTACTGCTTTGCTTTAGTTCGTTCGCTTTTGGTTGTTTGGTTGTTTTTGGTTTGTAGTCTCCTTGTTGCTCTCTAGACACCAAAAAAAAAAAACCTCAGTCTCAGTCTCGCCGCCACAACCCACCGCCGCAGCCCACCGCCTTCCCACCACCCTAACCTCCAACACGTCTTATCAAGCCGCCGGAAGCCACCTTCTAATCGCGTCTTCGTCGCCAGCTGTGGGGTCGTCGTAACTTCTGCGCCGGCGCCTCTGCTGTTGCTTCCGATGCCGCTCGTCGCGTCGTCTTCGCCCGCTCGTCGCGTCATCGGCGTCCACTTGTCGCATCGTCTATGTCGTATTTAAGCTCATCGCTCAGCCTGCAGTCCGTCGGCTCTGTCTCTGGTTCTCTGTAGTCTGAAGGTAAGTTTTGAGTTGCTTTTTTTTTTTGAATTTTTTTTTGAATTTTTTGTTTGAAAAAAACAAATTGACAATGAGTTAGTTAAAAAATTAGTTTTAGATTTTTTGAATGTTGCTGCTGCTGGTTTCTTGCATAAATTGATTAAATAGGAGATAAATGCAATAGTGGAGAAGCTTTTGTTCTATTGGTGCTTTATTGTTTATTTTATTGTTCTCTTGTTAGGTAATGGCTGTCTTGGTTTTTGCTTGATGTGTTTTGAATTTTGATTGTGCTGATGTGTGGTTTTGCTCTTGTCATATGCCTTGGGTGTTACTTATTTCTTGGAAGAGCATGAGGAGTATTCATGCTTTTGATAATAAACTTTGTTGATTATGTTGTGGTCTTTGAGTTTGGATGGTTGTTGTCTTTGCTTTAGCTTTGTGCTTGATTTGGCCTCCGGCCTCTCGTTTTGTTCCCTTTGTGGATTCTGAACTATCGAAAGAATTTTTTTTTTTGGGAAGATGTTATAATGGTTGCTGCCTTCTTGCTTAAAGAAAGTTATAATGGCGGTAGATTGGATATTTGTTGAAGTTGCAGTAGAAGTGGCAAAACTAAACAAGTGATGTGTGTAAGAAATCAGGTTCATGGTTGATTGTATGTTTTGTTTTGCTACCTTTCTTTTTTCAGCTTATTCGGCTATTTGAATAAGGCTTAGGCTAAGTTTGGTTTTTGCTTTGTTGTAATCAGTTTTCTCTGTTGTGGAGAACATGTGGTGTTGTATCTCTTTCTATTTATTGAATTTTTGCTAATCTAGTGTAAAATTATGCAAGGCATCTTATGCTCTTAACAATGGCAAGTGTATGTTTGTAGTAGAAAACTTGTGAATTTTACAAAATATTTAGTAAATGTTATTTGACTATGTTTCGACTATACTATGTCCTATAAGAACAACAGAGTTATTATTTGAGTTATGTGTTGTACTAAAGTAAAATTATAACACTTTAGTTGATATTGTACTCTTAATTTGGATGAGATTTTAATGTCTATGTTAGAATATAATTATATTTTTTGTGTTTATTTTTATTTTATATATTATTTTGTTATAAAACGGTTATTTCGGTTGAATATGTGAATCAGTGACTCTGCAGCTTAAATCGCAACAAATTAGTTCTTGGCTTGCTGGGGTATGGGATATTGTAGAACAACAACAAAGCCTTATCCCACTAGGTAGGATCGGCTACATGGATTAAACGACGCCATTGAACTCTATCATATATAAGGATATTGCAGAACAAACAACAAAATTTGTACAAGACCTGGACCATATGAGACATGTTTTTTGGGCCAAACCCGGTCTGGTTTAAGCTAAATCGAGTTACTTCACTCATTCCAATTCGCCGATCTACTCTCCTGCAGTCCTGCTGTTGTGCTCTGTTCTCCTCTCTGCGGCACTAAAGAAACCAAGACGGCAGACAGCCCCAAATAATCACGGTGGACTTCCGGCGAGACTTGGTGCTGCGGCACTTCCCAAATGGTGATGTCGTGATTCCCCTTGCAGTGGCCCATTTTCCACTGTTCCCTCTTTATTCCAATGAACCCCACCAAGAAATTAACATTTTCCCACATTTTTCAAAGATGTTCCTCTCTCAAAGCCCTCAATCCTGGAAAGCAAGCCCATGCCCAAATGATAGTAACTGCTTTTGTTCCCAGCGTCTATGTAAGCAATTGTTTGCTTCAATTCTACTGTCAATGTTCCAATATGTCCTATGCATTCAAGGTGTTTGACAGAATGCCACAAAGGGATATAGTCTCATGGAACACCATGTTGTTTGGCTATGCTGGAATTGGGAACACAGGGTTTGCACAGTACCTGTTTGACTCAATGCCGGAGAGAGATGTAGTTTCTTGGAACACTATGCTCTCGTGCTATCTACAAAATGGTACTTATCAAAAGTCAATTGATATTTTTATCAGGATGAGATTGCTGAGGGTTCCACATGACTATGCTACGTTTGCTGTTGTTCTGAAAGCATGTTCAGGTGTTGGAGACTATTGCTTAGGTCTCCAGGTGCACTGCCTTGCAATTCAAATGGGTTTTGTTAATGATGTTGTAACAGCTAGTGCTCTAGTAGATATGTATTCAAAGTGTAAGAAGCTAGACAATGCTCTTCAGGTTTTCTATGAAATGCCTGAAAGAAATCTGGTATGCTGGAGTGCTGTAATTGCAGCCTGTGTTCAGAATGATAAGTTTATTGAGGGTTTAAAACTGTTTAAGGATACACTGAAGGCTGGTATAGGGGTGAGTCAATCAACCTATGCTAGTGCATTTAGGTCCTGTGCAGGATTAGCTGCACTCAAACTGGGTACACAATTTCACTGTCATGCTTTAAAATTTTCTTTTGGACATGATACTATAGTGGGAACTGCCACCTTGGACATGTATTCGAAATGCAATAGAATGTCTGATGCACAAAAGCTATTCAACTCGTTGCCCTATCCTACTCGGCAATCTTATAATGCCATTATTGTTGGATATGCTCGTCAAGAGCAAGGTCTTAAAGCTTTAGAAACTTTTCAATCTTTACAGAGGTCACATCTTGACTTTGATGATATTAGTCTGTCTGGTGCTTTGACTGCTTGTGCAGCGATAGAAGGCCAGTTGGATGGTATTCAACTGCATGGATTAGCAGTCAAATGTGGTTTAACGTTTGATATCTGTGTTGCAAATGCCATTTTAGACATGTATGGTAAATGTGGAGCTCTGATGGAAGCTTGTTTAATATTTGATGAGATGGACAGAAGGGATGCTGTTTCTTGGAATGCAATCATTGCAGCTCATGAACAAAATGGGGCAGTAGAGAGAACACTTTCACTCTTTGTTTCAATGCTGTGGTCAACAATGGAACCAGATGATTTTACTTATGGTAGTGTTGTAAAGGCGTGTGCTGGTCAGCAAGCTTTAAACTATGGCATGGAGATTCATGGACAAATTATTAAGTCAGGGTTGGGGTTAGACAGTTTTGTTGGCAGTTCCCTTGTTGATATGTATTGCAAGTGTGGAATGCTAGAGGAGGCTGAAAAGATTCATTACAGATTGGAGGGGCAAACAACGGCTTCATGGAATTCAATGCTTTCAGGATTCTCATCGCAAAAGCAAAGTGAAAATGCTCAGAAACATTTTTCACAGATGCTGGAAATGGGTATCATACCTGACAACTTCACCTATGCTACAGTTCTAGATATTTGTGCTAATTTGGCTACTATTGAACTTGGAAAGCAAATTCATGCTCAAATATTAAAGCTACAGTTGCATTCAGATGTGTATATAGCCAGCACTCTTGTAGATATGTATTCAAAGTGTGGAAATATGCAAGATTCAAGACTAATGTTTGAGAAGGCACCTAAGAAGGATTATGTGACTTGGAGTGCCATGATTTGTGCATATGCATACCATGGTCTTGGAGAAGAAGCCATTAAATTATTTGAAAATATGCAGCTTTTGAATGTGAAACCGAATCATACAATTTTTATTTCCGTCCTCAGAGCTTGTGCACATATGGGTTATGTGGACAGAGGGCTGCATTACTTCCAGAAAATGCAAAACCACTATGGTTTAGATCCACAGATGGAGCATTATTCATGTATGGTAGATCTGCTTGGGAGGTCCGGACAAGTAAATCAAGCATTGAAGCTTATTCAAAGCATGCCTTTTAAGGCTGATGATGTAATTTGGAGAACTTTGCTTAGCAATTGCAAGATGCAAGGCAATATAGAAGTCGCAGAAGCAGCTGCCGGTTCTTTATTGCAGCTGGACCCTCAAGATTCTTCTGCGTATGTCCTTTTATCTAATGTCTACGCTAATGCGGGGATGTGGGGTGAGGTCTCAAAAATAAGAAGTATAATGAAGAATTATAAGCTAAAGAAGGAGCCTGGTTGTAGCTGGATTGAAGTAAGAAATGAGGTACATGCATTTCTTGTGGGGGACAAGGCACATCCAAGATCCGAAGAGATATATGAGCAAACTCATCTACTTGTGGATGAGATGAAGTGGGATGGATATGTTCCAGAAATCGATTTCATGCTTGATGAAGACGCAGAAGAACAAGATTCTTATGAGGGTCTCACAGCACAGCAAACAGTTGTAGTGTGAGGTAATGTAGAAAAGATTTTGATCCCTGCCTACAATAGCTTGATGGATTTTTGTACACACTTCTATGTGATTATAAAGTTTTGGAAGAGGAAAAGAAAATGCTGGAGTTTGAAGATAAACTTGAAAGCAAAGCAGGAAGGAGTTTGTGGGTAATGTGATAGAAAATTCGATCTTGAAATGTAGTTGCTTGAAGTGAATCCTGGGCAGTTAAAAGGTTAGATTTTGTTTAATATTTGTAGCTCTTTAATTTCTGCCTACAATGCATCTAATGGCTGCTATGGAATATCCGAATATGAATTGTGTTGGTCTATTGAATGGCATGCCTCTAAATAATTATGCTTGTCAGGTTACTATAATCCTTATTGACAAGCTACCATGTGCTTTGTTTTTTATGTACCGCAGGTTTTGCTGATGTTCTAAAACATGAATTATGCTCATGGAATGCTAGAATTTCACTCAGCCATTCTTGGGTTGACCATTTACCTTGTTGTAAGGAGACCACCATAGTGATTTTTCTGCATGTTCAATTTATTTGATCAAGTCTTTTAGGAGATGTTTGGCAACTAACTCGAGAGAAAATTACAGATTCATTGAAGTAAGAACTTTGTTTGGAGAATGAGATGTTAACGAAGAAGTCTAACATTGTCTCCACCTTGGGGTCAAATTTTAACCCAGTTTTTGTTGCTCCTTGCATGTGGGTTTGCATCACCCATCATCCCATGAAATGCCACAGTTAAGTTCGGCTCACAGGAGATGTAAAAGTGTTGAAACAAATCCATGTGTTGTTGCCCTGAAAATTCACAACTCACATTCTTGTATTGATAGAGGATCATGTCATGGATCCGTAGCTCTTGAAGGAAGAATAGAGTTTCCAAATTGCAATGCACTGTTTCTTGCTGGATCAATAACTTCTTAAAGATAAAGTCAAGCACCAATTGTACATATTTTCGTTTAAAAAAGAAATGTATTAAAAAAAATGTATTCAGAGTAATATATTTCGAATGGAAAGTGATATTATTCATTTGAGAATGATAAAATTCGCTTTTTGAGAGAAGATAATATCACTTTAAAATTCATTCCAATTTAATAAAATTATTTTTATTTTATACGGTCAAAACTTGCATGCTGTTTTTTCTTTTTGTGAAATTTATGGTTGATAAACCCTCATATAATAATTTAATCATCCAACAGTGCTCCAGAAATTAATATTAGACTCCGAAAATAATATTAGAGAGTTAAGTTATTATTTAATATTTAAAAAACTTATCATAATGAAATATTATCTATAATTTATTTATTATCACTATCAAGTGTAATAATTCTCAAATATATTAGATTTGATTGAATTTGGTTATTCATGTTCAAATAGTATTATCCAATTATTTAAGTCAAATTAAATTATCAAGCGATTCTCATTTTATAAATAAAAAGTATAGGATTTCGATTCCATTTTGGTTTAAATTTGATTTTGTTTAAGCTTGATTGGATTGGATTTAAAATTTGATTTTTGAAGTTATTTAAAAAAGTGAAAAGGAAAAGGTGTATTGAAGTTTGGGTTATGAGTTGTGAGTATTTATTTACTTTTGCTTATTTTATTCAGACTTGGCGCCCAAGAATCAGGCGAAAGTCTCGTCCATGGAGCCTTCTTCGTTGGGATCACTTTCAAAGCGCCTCCGCCAGCGATGCTCCGCCTCCAATCCTCAATTTCCGGTGAGTCCCTATGGTTCCACGCAATCGTTTTGTGTTAGGGTTTGTAACCGACACACAATGATAAATTCAGAGATGCATATCAACTAGCATACGATACAAAAAGAACCATCTTATATCAACCCTAGAAATTACACTAGTTTTTCTTTATTTTCTTTTCGCAATTAAGCCAGCATTTTTATGTTTGGGTAAAAAATAAGTGAAAAAGATGATCAGAGAATAAAGAAGTATGTAAAATATAATCATTGGTGTAGGCATGATTGTCAAACTCTAGCTAATAGAATCTTTAGGGTTTTAGGTAGTGGAATCTGAGTTTACTCAACCACAAACTCAGTTAGACTCTGGCAAATTCGCACAAACTAGTAAGCTTGCCACTTTAGTTTTATTCTCATTTTGAGGCAAAATAACATAGTTTTATTTGGACTTTGTTTTTACCTCTACTTTGTTTTGTCGTTCTAACCCTTACCGTTAATTAGATTTGAGTAAATATATAACTTATATATAATATATATTTTTTAGAAAACAAATTCACAACAGGTGAACTCGTAAGTCTAGATGAACTCTATGAGTCTACTTAGATTTGTGAGTTTGAAAACCTTATATACAAGTGCATGTGCAATTGTATGTAGAACTAGAATGTTTTTTTTTTTTTTTTTATTTTATTTTTTAAGATCGTTAAGTTATAATCTTGAGCCAAAATAGAGAGTAAGTTTGACAGATGACAAATGAGGGAAAATATAGACCTCCACAACGAGGCAACATAAACCCCCCAAAAAGGAACGATCACAAACGACATACACCCGTCCGACAAACACCACACGAAAATGAAAACAAACTTTTCATTATTAATGTAATCCATTTAATATCTGTAATCAGAATACAAATAAAATTTAAAAAATACAATGGTGAATTGATGTATTAAAACTTTGATTGATTTGTACATAGAATACTTTGCTATGAAAAGTTTTATTATTTTAATAGTAAATTACTCAACTAAATGAAAAAATATGTAAACTACATATAGATATACACATATATAGTGGCTGATTAGTTGTGTTAATAAGTCATTATATTATATTATAATATTTGAGAAAGTGATATTGTTACTCTCAAATCTATTGGAAGACATCTTTTGTGTATTCATTACTTTATTTCTCATAGTGATGGAAGAACTTGTTATTGGGAGAATATTTTAGAATTAACATTTGATATAAAAATGACATTATCAATCTCAAAAGTATTTCATCTCACACAGTTTGTGCTTTGTAACATTACTTTTGATGTTTTAGGAAAGGGAGTTGGATACTGACATTCTATACAACATTCTGTTCCGGCTGGATGTGAAGTCATTGACTCGTTTCAAGTGTGTTTGCAAAGATTGGCTACGCAACCTTCGGAACCCCATATTCTTGAAAAATTATGTGCAGAAAAGCGCTCTGAGGTTAACCGGTTTCATCTTTCAGCCGGATCAGTTCCTGATCCCATCTAGCTACATCCAGGTGGAGACAGGTGGAACCAGAATGTGGGAGATGTTCCTAACTGCTCTTCCTGAAGATGTTTTCATCTTGGCATCCTGCAATGGCTTGCTCTGTTTGTTTAGCATTTCAGAACAACCAGCTTTATATGTATGCAACCCTGCAAACAAACAATGTCTTAAGTTGCCACCGTCTCGCGGTGAATATGAAAGCATTGGGATTGCTTTTGACTATGAAGGAGGATCCTTTGACACTGCCACCAACTCTGCCAAGTTCAAGTTAGTTAAAGTTGTTAATACTCAGCGGATGATTTTTACTGACTCTACTGAGTTGGGATTTGAAATTTATTCATCAGAAACAAGATCATGGAGGATGTCAAATGCGACCTGTGAAGGCGGTTCATGGTTGAAGAAGAACAAAGGAATTTACATTAGAGGTGTCTTATATTGGCTCGGCAAATGCAAAAGAATACTGGTTTTTGATGTTCAGACTGAGATAGCGTTTTGGATTTCTAGGCCACGCCCTGCCATAGATACTTGTTCATCGTCCTCATGCATCGGAGAATCCAATGGGGCACTGCATTATGTCTCACTAACAGAAACATCAGGTCTTTGTGTGTGGAGTCTTGAGCATTATTTTGGAGAATGGACACTTGAGTGTAGCATGTCTTTCGATGATTTTACAGAAAAATTTGAACAAACTTTCCCAAATTATTTAGTGGATAACTCGACCGTGATTCCTCTAGGCTTCAAAGATTGGGTGTTGCTGCTGGTAGTTCGTCGAGAAAGAGGAGATCATGTAATTGTATATGATTTTAAGAATGGAAAGATGACTTGGACGTGCAGCTTGAAAGATTATGACCCAGATGCAACAGTGTTTTCTTATTCCATGAGCTTGGTTCCATTGAATGATGCATAGCTTGTTATCTGAATCTTTCGTCTGTACCTTGTCTATTTTCCCCGTGTCATCATTTCTTATGGCTTTGTACTAGTTTTTATAAATAAAAGAGAGTGGAGATTTCTTAGTAGTCATTGCTATGGGTTATTACGATGATACTATTTTCTGCAGTTTGCTGTTATTATTGATGCTGTGTTAGGGTATCTGGATCATATTTGTTTGCAACTCTGCATGATTTAGGTATGTAAAAGAAAAACTTGATGAGAAAATTTTGAAAGGGGACAAAAATTCAACAGGTAGGATATGAAATGAGTAATGCTAAAGAACTAACACTATAGTAGCTAATTTCAACCAATACTATAGCAAATTACCAAACAAGTTCAGCATGAAGTCCATTAAAAATGAGCTTTTGTTGAGTTTGAATTTTGGATGTTTATTGTAATTGAATTTTCCATGTTCTTGTTTTTAAGAGTTTTGGATTATATTTTGTTTGGCATGTCGAACATTGCCTTTCAACACTTTCTCTTTTCAATATATTATTTGGATGTGATTTGTTTTGTAAATGAGATTTTACTCCTTGTGAATTTTCATTTTGGTCAGTTTTCAAATGGTTGCTCCAATTTTTGTTTGTTGGCAACATTTAATATGCAAAAGGATTTAGGTCGAAAAATATATACTACAATTGGTACAAAATATATATATATATGGTTTGGAAATGAAAAATGTGTTGTCAAAAGTCAAAACTAGTTTACAAGAGAAAAGGATCCATATACAATACACTCCAATGGAACAAAATTTTGATTCAAGACCCAAAAAACAAAATTTGATTACTACATAATGCTTTGCCTCAAAACTTAGAACCCCATTGCCAACGGCACCTCCCTAATTCCCCTCTATCCATTCATTGACTGAAATCAACATTCACATCCTTGAAATACTGAAAAACCACAGCTGAAACCAGTACAACAAGAAATGATTTGAACAAGAACTTAAAACCAATAACTCCGGCGTCTATTCTCCTCAGTGTCCCGGCATCCGGCTGAGAATCTGCAACCTTGTCTTTATTATCGTTCTCAGAAAAATTTGTCCAATATCTGTCCCCCTGGGAAATTAAAATAGAATGTAGCTGAATTCACCCTTTTCTATGTCCTTGAGATTATTGTACTTTGTAAATATTTAAATTCTTTCAAATAGAGGCAATTAGAATGATATTTTATGGCAAGTGAAAGGAACAATTTTCACTTAAAAATACATTGATAGAATTTCACATAGGAGGCACTTCTACTTATAAAAGGTTATTCAACATATCCCCCTAGAAGTAATGTACAAATTAAAAACAAGGTCAACAAAGTCTGAAGTACCCACCTCATAGTCATTCTGTGACGAAGCATTAGATTCTGGAAAAGTATCCTTTGCTGTCTGCTTTAGCTTCACTACCAAAACTTTATTCTCACTTACTAAGGAAGAAAGCTGCAGATAAATTGCAAACATTTTCATCTTAGAACATAATATATTTAGTTTGCCTTTAGACACAGTAAAAAAATCAATGAGATAGGGAAAAAAAGGTTTCCTCATGATGGTTCACTTATGATGCAACATAGCAAAGTCAATACCATTCAAAATCTTAGTTGTTTCTGCTGATTGATTCTATGAATAATGAAACTAAATGCCACGCAGACAAGAGAACCAGCAGAATATGATATGCCCTGCTATGAATCATGATGGTTTTATGAGTCAGTTGCGTGGCTTTACCTGCTTATTAAGACGCTCTCTTTCAAGAGCAATCTGTGTTATCAAATCTTGGAAAATCATCATCCGCTTTGCAATGTCCTTTGCAGTTGCCACTTTGGTTTCCTCCACCAGGTGCAACGATCCCTCCAAGCATTCCAATCTGTTCCGCAAGAAAGTTAGCTCCTCATTTAACTCTGCATTAGTTTCAGATACTATGATACACTTGTCCTCTGCACTGTCAGCCCGTTCCTCAGCTTTAGAAACCTTTGACTTCAAATCGTTTATCACAAGCTCCATATCTTTAATTGTGGAATATAACATACTTTGCTTCTCCTGACTAGCTTCAACAGATGCGACTGCTTGCTGGAGTCGTAAATCATATTCCTTTAATTGCTTCTCATGTTGCTCTACGTTCTCTGATGTGCAACCACCATCTTTTGCATGGGCCAGCTTTTTATGGAGTTCAGATTCTGCAGCATTAGCTTGACTATCTGCATTAGATACTTTTTCGTTCAGCTCGACAAGGTTTTCCAGGTCTCTTATTTCGGAACACTTCACAGTATACTGTTTCTGATATTCATCAGCAAAGGCCTTCGCATTCAGTAGCTGACATTCAGATTCTTTTAGCTGCTTTTCAAGTGAAGATACCTTTTCCCAAGTGCCACTTTCAAGCTTGGCTCTGAGATCAGATTCTCTGTGACTTAAAACATTCAAGTTGAACTGAGAAATCTGGAGCTTGCCTAACAGTTCTACTGAAGATCCCATCAAGATCACACGTGCATTGTCTGCCTCAAACCATCTTTCCCAAACATCAGCAGTTTCTTCCTCCGCACGAACTAGCTCTTGCTCTAAAGAACCTATCCTAAGCTTTAGCTTTTCTTCAATTTTCCTCGAGTTATTGACGCTCTTCTCAAGATCCATTTCACTCGCTAAAGATTTCTCCAGCATCCTCAGAATATTTCTTTGTTCCTCAACTGTTTGCATGTTTATTCCTTTGTTGACATCCGAAGAGTGGTCATCCTCTGGGATTATCACACCCTCTTCAGCATTACCTGTTCCACGGAAATCAATATCGAAAATATTCATCAGAAATATACACACACACACACACACACATTCTTATTGGTCACATATGGACATATTCATGAAGAAGTTGCAAGTTTGAGCCAATCAATTCAATGGTCTTAACGTTTCTTCTCAATTCAGTTTTTTTTTTTTTTTCCCCTCTGATAAAATAATAATCAAGTAAGTTAGTTCATGGGAGGAATTCCCTCTGAAATTGTACAAACAACTTCACATGAAAATTGAGGTGGACCCCTTATAAGGAGACAAAAATATGAAGGGAAAATATCCTAACCACTTATAAAACAACCACAATTTTTATAAATACATAAGCAAAGTCAATTAATAAATGTGTAACAACTAACAACCAATAAGAAAAAAAAAGGAACAAAATCAATCAATGAGATTCTCTATCATTACCACTTTCTTCTCTCTTATAAGAAGACAAAGTCCTCTGAAAATTAGCAGATTGCTTCTTAATCTCATAGAAATGCTCCTCAGATTGTTTGAACACTTCCTCAGAAACTTCAAACCTTTCCTTCCAAATGCTGCTGCAAGAAGACACAAGCTCCTCAGCTTCAGCAATCTCAGCATGAAGGGTCCCCAAGAACACACCCAATTCACTCACCTCAGAATCCAACACT
>JASCZI010121400.1:1735-24533 GCA_036250425.1 Stylosanthes scabra | reverse complement strand
AATGTTTTGAGGATATATTGTGTTTTGAGAAAATATATTCGTTTATATGAAAATTGGTGTGCATCTTTTTAGGGAAAATAATGCATGAGTTCAGGGGGAACTTTTGTAACGTTTTTACAACTATATGTTCATATCCTCAAAATGTTTGTCATTATCAAAAAGGGGGAAATTGTTAACCATGTTACAATATGTATAAGTTCATTTGATTAGGTTTTGATGAATGACAAACATTGAAGTTGAGGATAAGCGTTAGAAGCAAGAAACAAAACAAGAAGACGAGTCCGCAAGCTTTGAAGATGGTTTAGTATCTTAGGATTTAGGTAAACTTCTTGTCAAGAACCAAAGTTTATTATCTCTCTCACACACACACAAGAAAATGTTTTTAAAGAAAAGGTTTTATGAAAACTATGGCCGTAAAAGTTTTATAACTTGTTAGCTGTTTTAAAGCTTAGTGCATGCTGTCAAACTTGACCTTTGTGCACTAAAATGATGATAACTTGAGCTACAGAAGTCCAAACGATGCCGTTCTTGTTGCATTAGAAAGCTAACGTCCGGGGCTTCAGTTTGATATAAATATGTATAACTGTTTTTTATGGAAAGCATCGATACTTTCCTCAAAACATCGATGCTTTACGCTAAAACTCGAAAACATCGATGCTCATATAAAAGCATCGATGCTTTATCACAAAAATCAAAAAATCCTTATAACGGATACATAAAACATCGATGATTTCACTGTAGCATCGATGCTTTAGTTATAAATTACTTAAAAATGGCTAGTTTGACTAAACGATTTGATTTCATTCACACTCCAACGGCTCTATGCTTTTGGGAGTCTATAAATACAAGGTTTTAAGCCTCATTTGATACACAACTCTTGCTTAAACCTTTCTTGATCATATACTTGATTTCATATTCTTTGAAAAGTGTTTTTATGCACATATTTGAGAGATAACCAAAGTTTGGTTCATAGAGCTTTAATTGTATTTATCTACTCTATCTTGAGAGTTGTAATTCTTTCTCTTCTCAAATTCTATATCTCTTTGTTTGAGTGACTTGGAGTGTGACTCTCCAAGGGTGTGAGACTTGATAAACACTATATTTGGTGAGGATACTAAGATAAGCACTCAAAGGGAAAATCTTGAAATTGGGATACTTCGAGTGGAGTGGGTTATTCGTTGGTGATCAAGATACCGTGAGGTGTTAGATTCAAGTGCTCTTGTTGTAAAGGTTTGTCAAGCACCTTGAAGCTTGGTGGTTTAGTAGATATCTCAATTGCGATTGAGAAGAGTGGACGTAGGCAAAGAGATTGTGCCGAACCACTATATATATCGTTGTGTATTATCTCTCTCAACTCAAACTCATTTATATTCTTGTTATTTATATTTATACAAGTGTTTTGAAAAGTACAAGATCTTTGTAAGTACTTAAGAATTGACTTAAGCCCTTGGAAAAATACTAGTACAAGCATTTTAGTCATTTAAATTCAAATTAATTTAAGCTTCCGCGAAAAATTTTAATTGTTGTTAAAATACTCAATTCACCCCCTCTTGAGTATCCGTGCTACGTGACTTTACAGTCCTCAGAGAAAAACGTCAGCAACCAATCACATCAAAGATGCCTCGATTACCGAAGCTCTTAAATGAATTTGGGAATGCGGCACAACGATTAAACTCATAAGTCCATCAAGGAGGTCGCTCAAAAGAATTCCAATATCAGGAACCAAATGCGACCATCCGACCCAAGCCAACCTACTCTGGGCAAAAATAAACTCGTAGAAACCCAAAACTTCGGTTTTCACGAGTTCGAGACAACTGTTTCGGATATTGGGTCTAGATTAGTCCAAATCCATACTAAGCCGGCCCTGCTTTTCATAAATGGCCCAATCCCTTCTGGATCTAAAAACGGCCTCAATCTTATCTATCAAATCTACACGAGATAAGATCATATCCGAATCGAACCTTTACGGATTTACTCCCTAAATAATAGGGATCACAACAGGTATATAAAGGGGAGATCAGCTCTCACCTCAGGTACGTCTTCTAAACCCTATCCCCATTCCTTGCATTAGGAGAATTCCCAAATCCTTATTCGATGAAGCTTTTCTAGTGCACAACCATCTTTTACATAAACCACCAACTTTTTGTCTTGGCACCTCCGATTACGCCAGTAGTCCCAAAATCCCTCGAAGATACATTCCGTACATATATTTTTGTTTTATCGACACAATCAAACTTATCCATGTATTATGTGTTTATTTCGGACAAAAAAAGGTTCATGTATTATATATGTATGAAACCACGAGACATATTTATGAATTGCAACTCCAATGAATACAGAAAAACGTTTGATAGTCATCACTAGTTATAATCTATCTATTATTACTCTAAATAAATAAATATGTAGAATATCATGTGTTCATTATTTTATTATGACTTATATATTTATGTAACAAAAGTTTAGTAGTCATAATTAAATAATAATAGATAATCACAATTTTTTTTTTATATTTTAGCTTTTGTTTTTATTTATTAATTATGATCAATTAAATCTAATATATTAAATATTATAAATATATAATTTTAAATGTTATCTACATGGAATAATAAATATTAATTTAAATATAATACCTTTAAATTATGAAACATCTATATTTATTTATTTATTTATTTTTGTTGAAATGATGATGGCTGAATGTATGTCATGCACTAAATTCTATTACTACTAAAACATTATTGTGTAGAAGAATATTAGAGGACTAATATTTTTAGTAAAAATATATGAAAAGTTGTATAGTAATGATTTTATTAGAAAAATATAAATTACCTAATCAATCACAAATAGATTATTACCTATGTGATTATTATAAGATTTTAGATTACCTAGTAAAAGAGTTAGAAGCTTTATACCAAAACAATAATTAGTCAACTTTATATTAACATAAAAAAAAATACAATATCCAATTTAAATTATTAACTGATGTTGGATGAATTTTTATTGATTACTTATTATTATTTTATTTCTCATGGTATTTCCAGTCCGATAAGCTAAGAATTAGTCTTCTGCAAATCTGAGCTCCATTTAAGAGTTTATCGCTGGCCAATAAATTATTACATATACTTACCATAATTTTACTTATTACTTAGGAGCATTCATGCTTTTATTAAGTCCCGGGCAAGCACTTCGTCGCACTTATATTAGTTAGGACACGTTTAATAATTTTATTGTAATTATTGTTAATAAGTGCTTTTGTATATTAAACATGTATCATTGACTCATTGCAATTGCATCCATAAAAAATCATATATGCTCCAGGTTGGATAAATTAATTTTTAATAATAATACTTTGTCTTCTCGCGTGACAACTTGAGGGAGAAAAGGGTTGCCCTTCTTGAAACGTAACACAATTTTGTCTTGTCCCACCCCTCCCATACCAGCTCTGTGCAGTGCTTGTTCATTCATTGTGCATGCCTATACACCCTTAGCTGGCCATTCCCTGTATCCTTAGTTCCTCACGACTCATGACAGCATGCTAACCATAAAACCAATTAATAAATTCAACACTTCAGTCTTCATTCCTAATTTGATTCACTCTGGCGCCGCACAAACCCACTCAAACTTTATTTTATTAGAACACAAACACGCTACACGATATCAACCTAGCTGGCAGCACCAGTGGCACCCTCTACCAATTAACGCGCCCCCTCATACACTTTTGACTTCACTATCACGCTCTCCCTCTCCATCCCACCATTATATATAACCATCACACAATCACTCTTCTCCATCACTTTCATTTTACAATACAAACACCCCACTTCATTCTCACCCAAACATTATTCCACGCAAAACAATGGCCTCTCTTCTCTTGTCAAGAATTCTCTTTACGTTGTTTCTCGCAGTTTCCGTTCTCCAGTCGAGCTCAGCAGCTAGAACACTCTCCGAGACATCTTCATCAGATCAGCTACTTAAGTTCGAATACCACAAGGGCCCTCTCTTGAATGGGAAGATCTCAATAAACCTCATTTGGTACGGAAAATTCAAACCATCCCAAAGAGCCATAATTTCAGATTTAATCACCTCCATCTCTTCATCTACCACTTCCAAAACACCATCCGTTGCAACGTGGTGGAAATCCACCGGAAAATACTACAGCGCCACCAACAAGAAGCTTGGCCTTTCACTAGGCACCCAAATTCTTGACGAGAACTACTCCCTGGGCAAGTCACTCACCACAAACCAGATCGTGAAGCTTGCATCAAAGGGACCACACAGCAACGCAATCAACGTGGTTCTAACAGCTGTTGACGTGGCAGTGGAGGGGTTCTGTTCGAGCAGGTGCGGGACCCACGGTTCCTCTAACGGCGCCGGCGTGAACGGAAAGAGGTACAAGTTCGCATACATTTGGGTTGGCAACTCCGAGACACAGTGCCCCGGCCAATGCGCATGGCCCTTCCACCAGCCCATTTACGGCCCACAGAGCCCACCACTTGTGGCGCCCAACAACGACGTGGGCCTGGATGGTATGGTCATCAATGTGGCGAGCCTATTAGCTGGCACAGCAACAAACCCATTCGGGAATGGGTACTTCCAAGGCCCGAAGGAGGCGCCTCTAGAAGCAGCTTCCGCATGCGCTGGTGTGTATGGTAAAGGCGCGTACCCTGGCTCTGCTGGGAACCTCTTGGTGGATCCCACAACTGGTGCCAGCTACAATGCCCATGGCGTCAATGGTAGGAAGTACCTCTTGCCAGCTCTTATTGATCCCAAAACCCAAGCTTGTTCCACGCTCGGGTAGACATCAATGAATTCAAATTGCAGCATACTATCTTGCTAGCATGGGTCTTTCCACGGACCACTATGTCAAATATTTACACTATTTGCAAATTACAATAATAGGCATATGAGAGATTCATTCTTTGATTTGTTCATTCTTTTGTCTTATATATAAATTGAAATTATGAAATTCAGTTCCATTCTTATAGACTGAATTTAACTTTTTAGTAGAGAGTATTGGAAGCCAAACCAAATAGGTAATGATGAAGATGAAAATAGACTAATTAAAATAAAATAAATAACTTCTAGTTCTAAAATGAGGGGAAAATAAAACAAACAATAAACTCTTATATAAAATGTATTATCTGTTTATTATATGTTTTTTATTTTACTGTAGCAGATTTTATTTTTTCAGTGAGTAATTATTTAATTAAAAATATTGAATTATTATTGTTGTTATTATTATACACACACAAATAATTCTGTAAAACAATTAACCCATATTAATATTAGGTTTCTAACAATGAAATTAAAAAAAAATCATTTTAGAGTTATTTTGATTTAAGTTTAATAATTTTAGGGGCTAAAATGAATCACAAGTGAAATTTCACGGGACCTATTTGAGTCATTTTTCTTTATAAAAGAAGAGTAGTGATAGTTCATTGCTTGACAAGTGTCTAGCATAAGTACTTGACAAGTGTCAAGTAATGAAAATAAGATAAACTAAATTTTGAATTTAAAATATTAAAGAAAATCTAAACAATGAATAAATCAATACAAACAAATAAAAATTTAATTTTTCAATTACAATAATATTATAATAATAAAATTATTATTATTATTATTATTATTATTATTATTATTATTTATTATGTATTTTAAAAACCATCCCCACTTTTTCACTATATAATAATTCAATAGTAGATAATTAAGTGTTTGACAAGTGTCCAACATTTTTTTCAATTTATGTTTTGTACTAGTGTTTAACCCGTGCGACGCACGGGCTTTATATTCTAATTTAACATAATAAATTTGATATAGTGACTTATAAGAAATAATTTATGGAGTGAGGTATTATATTATCACTTTGATAATGTAATCAGTATAATATAGACATTATCATGGATCACAATTGTGAAACATATGATTTCTTGTTCCCCTCTCTCTCATCTCTCATTCTCTCTTTCTACATATTTTCCTCTCTCGTTCCCCCTCTCTCTATCTCCTCATTCTCCCTCGCCGTATCTCTCTCTCCGCCACTCTCTCTCCCTCGCTTCTGCCCTATCTCTCCCTCCCTTTATAGCTATCTCCTATCTCTCTCTTTTTATCTCTATCTCTCCTTCTCTCTCTTTCCCACTCTCTCTCCCTCGCCCACTCCCTCTTTTCTTTTCTCTTTATCTCTAGCTCCCTCCCTCTTTCTTTTTTTCTCCCCCTCTATCTATTTCCCTTTCTCCCCCTCTCGAATCACCTCTCCCTCTTTGTTTCTCTCACTTTATGACTTTTCATCCTCGCTCTTTCTCCCTGTCCCGCCTTTTTTTCCTCCTATTCTCTCTAATTCATTATCTCTCTCTTTCACTATTTCTCTCCCTTGTCCTCTCTCTTTCCCTATCTTTTTCCTTTTTTAACTTTCTCACCCTTATTCTTTCTCTTTTTCTCTTTCTCTTTCCGTCCCCTCTCTCTATTTTTATCTCTCTTTCTCCCTCTCTTTCTATCTCTCTATCCCTTGCAGGCCTTGCTCTCCACCTCTCTTCTCGGTCTCTATCTTTTTCTCTGTCTTTCTCCCTTTCTGATCTTTCTCTCCCTTCCGCTTTCCCTCCCCGCTCTCTATTCCCTCCCCACTCTCTATCTAATTCTTTTTTCTCCCTCTCTTTCTATTTCTCTCCCCCTTGCTTTCTTCCTTTCTCCCCATCTCTCTTTCTCTATCTCTCTTGCTCTCTCCTTCTATCTATATCCTTTTTTGACTTTCTCACCATCGCTCTTTCTCCTTTTTCCGCCCCCCTCTCTCTCTAATTCTTTATATATTTCTCCCTTGCACTCTACTTTTCTCTCCTCTCTCTATTTCCTTATTCCTTATCTTTCTCTCCTTCTCCTTTTTTGACTTTCTTACCCATGCACTTTTTTCGCTTTCCCTCTATCGCCATTCTCTTTCACTATCTTTCTCTCCCTCTCTTTCTATCACCCTCTCTCTTGCTATATCCCTCTCTCTTTCCCTATCTCCTTCTATCTCTCTCCCTTTTTGACGTTCTCACCCTTGCTCTTTTACCTTCCCCTCCCTCTTTCCCTCCGTTCTCTCACTCTTTAATTCTTTATCTCTCTGTTATTATCTATCTCTCATTTTCTAATCTCTCAATCTCTATTTCCATTGCTCTCTCCCCTCTCTTTCCCTATATCTCTCATTCTCTCCTTCTATCTCTCCAACACACTCTCTCTTTTCCTCTCATTTTTTCTCATATATCTCCATCTCTCTTTCCCATTCTCTCTCCTACTATATCTCTCTCTCCTTCTCCCTCCTTCTTCTCTTGCTCTCTCTTCCCTTCTTTTTCTTTCCCTCTCTACAAATATACAAAGTTTCTCGATATAATGTATTATTATTGTTATTATTATTATTTTTTGAACAACCATATCTTATATTTGAAATTTTAAATTTTAAATACAATTAATTAAAAAATACATGTACAAAATTTAATCTAAAATCCATCAACAACCGTATAAATATAAAAATTTATAATTTAAATGAAAAATAAATTATTTTAAAATTACTTTAACAATCGTATCTTATATTTGAAATTTAAAATTTTAAACACAGTTAAATATTACAATTAAAAATAATTGAGAAAACAAATTTTCTAATGACGACACCTAAGCATTTAACCTCCTAAATTCATTCTCCAGCCGCCACGTCAGCCATTGAACTTCCTAATTGTATACTATTGAGATAAAATACATGTAGAAAATAACATGCTATAAGTCTATCACTAACCTTAAATCTTTTAGTCATTCAAATAATATCATAAAAAATTAAAATAGATATATATATATATATATATATATCGATTCAACACTCCGTGCAATGCGCAGGGAGTACTCTAGTGTATAATGATAACACAGTAGTGACACGTGGGCATATAATATTGTGACATATGGACAAATTATGTTATGACACGTGACATTATTGTCCACGTCAACATGCGACGTGTCACTGATGTATACTTTGTTATTTAATTCCACGTGATCAAATTCTTTTTTGACACATTGCACTGTCCACGTCAGCACGTCGTTAATAAAAAAATTAATCAGGGCTAACGTGAGTTACAGATTGAAATTTCGAATGCCAAATTACCGAACTTGAAAATTCTTATGCTAATTTGAGGCTCTATTTAAATTTCAGGATGAATTTGAGTTTTAACTCAAGTTTGAACTATTAAGTGGTACAAATAAAAAATAAATTTAAATTTTTTTCAAACATGATAAAAATTGTAAAATAATTCTTTTTAAATTTTATTTATTACTTTATCTATTTTAAATTTAAATTCTTAGATTTATTTTTAAATTTAATTTTTTATTATTCAATGTTTTTTATTTTTATTTTAAATCATCGTTACCTATCTGATCAGTATCTGTTTTCAAGTGCAAGATATACGCAATTGACACAAAAGGAACACCAAAATATTTTACTAACAAAACATATAGTATAATAGAATTACATAATTGGAAAACCGCTCCACCTTAACCAAATCTCTTCCAAAGAGCTACTAAATGGGTAAGCACTCTACCCGAACCAAATCTCTGACTGTAAGTTGTGACACTCCACTCAAAATCAAATCCCAATTACACTCAAAATACCAAACTAAATGGTGTAAATAGTCAATCCAAATACAAAGAGAAATTACCAAAGATACAAAACAAATCTTTTCTGATCAAAATAGTGACTAATAACTTGGTACCTAAAACAAATGTGGACAGTCAACACTCAAAGAAAAAAAAGCTTACAATTTTCTTTCAAATACTAACCCTAATTCATACTCAAAATGACATACATAAACCTAAAGCCAAACCACCTATCTATACTAATCATATGGAGGCAACAAGACATTAATTAGGGGCAATTACCTATTTATACTAATCATATGGAGGTAAGAAAACATTAATTAGGGGCAATTACCTATTTATACTAATCATATGGAGGTAAGAAGACATTAATTAGGGACAATTTGGATTGACTTTTAAAAAAACGTCTTATTCTTCTATCTTCTATTTAAAAAGATATTTTATTAATAAAAACTATTTTTTCTTTTTTTTTTAAATAAAAATGATATTTTAAAAAATGCATAAAATCATTCAAATTTGATAAAAAAAATTTAAATGAAAGTACCTTTTTTTTCTTAGAAAAAGCCGATCCAAACGAATACTTATCATGCAAGTCATTTTGTTTGTTGATTCTTCTATACTTATCTTACAACTAGATATTATTAACTTGCCTAAGTTGTAAATTGATAATGATCAAATTGTCAAATTGATAAGTATGAGTTGAAATAGTTGATCATGAAGTATCATATTTGACTCTGACACCTTTCAAAGTTTCAAACGACATTGATTTTGAATTCCTCATCTTTTGAAATTTCATGTCTAATCTAATCAAGTTGCTTAATCATTGACATTTTTCATCTTCTTGTATGCTTTTCTTTTTTAGAAAAATGAAAAAGCCTTGCTTCCTCTAATTTATGTAACTCATTCAAGTAAATCATATTCCAGATTCCAGAACAAGTGTTTCCACTTGTTATTTTTTGGTCAGGCAACTGATTTAAGTGCGTGTGTGTTCTTTTTTTACTTTTTGGATTTAAATGTTAGTCACGCACATCCATACCGTACCCATTAGTCATACCTTGCACAAACATAATCCCGCAACCCATTATCATTGGATTATTGGAAAATAGTAAAAGCCTAACACCAAAATAAAAAGGTAAAAAAACCCTGAAATCTTCAATCCGAAAAAGAAGTTAAGACGGCTCATGAATGTTATAGACATCAAGCTTACGTGATTCATTTCAAAAATTAAATAAAGCCCAATAAAGGAGAAACAAAAAATGAAAACCTAAACCTTTCAAAACAAAAAAAAAATGGAAACCTAATACTCAACCGTGGAGCTCGGTTCAACCACCGCTTATAATCATTCATCTTCTTCAACCACCGATTATCATCACTTTAGCATCCCTCAACAACTGATTATCATTCTTCAACCAAGGTGAGTCAATCTTTAAATCGCAACCACCGTTGAGTTCCTTGGTTTCTATTTTACTGTATGAAGTCTATTTTTAATTCAAATTTGAGAAAACAGTTTTCGGATGATAACTATTGAGTTTATGCATGATAACTTGTCTTAGATTTGATGATAATTTATCTAATTTGTGTTTAAAATTGATTTCTGTTATGCATCTTGTTCCATTGATTTTGATTCAAGAATGTTATGTTTGATGAATGATCACATAAAAAAATAATGGAAATGATTTGCATGTGTTTGGTTTGATTTTGATTGGGGAACATTTAATTAGGTTTTAGATAATTTGTGAATTCTGACTTTGAGATAGGTACTAAATTAGTATTTAATTTATTTTGGATTTTGGATGATAAGCTCAATGGAAACTGGTGATAATTGCATACTGTTTTGGATGTTATCCTCATTTATTTGTGTTCAAGATTGATTTCTACTATAAATTTGGTTCCTATGATTTTGCTTCTTGAATATTATGTTTGATGAATGATCACATAATAAAAAATGGTAACAATTCTGCATGTGCTTAATTTGTTTTTTAGTAATAAATTTTATTTAAGTGTTTAGTTCATTTCGGAAAAATTTCAGATGTTGCATTTGTGAAATCTGTCTTTGTGATCATTTGTAAATAAATATTTAAATTTTTTGGAGTTTCGAATGATAACCTCAGTAGGAAAGGGGTGATAATTTGATATATTTTGGATGATAACCTCATGTACATGAATTATAGAATGTCTTCATCAACCGATGGTGATGTAAAAAACAAAGGTGGAAGGTCCATGAACCCAGAGGACCCTAAACCGGTATGTTCTTGATAACTTTTATATCATAGTTTAGGTATTATTTTAAGAATTTATTTCAAAATATACTTTATCATTTTTTTCTTTTATGGCAGAAATCACTGGATTCAAGATGTTCACCGTCGGACATAACTAAACTGATGACTCAAATAGGAGAAAACAATGTGAGGATGGGTGAAGTCGAAGCCACGAGATTTGGTTCTTTTAGACACATTCTGGAATGGATTGTGCATCAAGAACTATATATTGGCTTCGAAATTCGACTTAGACAATAATGTTATCAAAGCTGATGTTGATAACTTTGAGATCAGTGTTGGAATTATTGAGCGTGCGTTGGGCCTTCCATCTTATGGTAAAACGTTTTCTGTTTTTGCACAATTTACTCTATTTTTCATGGATTATCACTTACCACATATAACTAAATAAACTCTATATATTCCTTTATCAGTTTGTCTGAGGCTATGTTATTTATTCATCTAAATTAGTATTTAATTTATTTTGGGTTTCGGATAATGACCTCGGTAAAATCTAGTGATAATTTCAGGCTGTTTTAGATGATAACTTCACTTATTTGTGTTTAAGATTGATTTCTGTTATAAATTTGGTTCCTCTTATTTACGTTCTTGACTGATTCTGCATGTGCTTTGAGATCGTTATTGTATTAGTATTAAATTTAATTATGGTTTTGGATGACAATCTAAGTGAAAATTGGTGATAATTTCAGCCTATTTTGGATAATAATTCACTTTTTTGTTCTTAATATATAGGAACTGAATTTCCAGAATTGAGCAGTAATGACATTCATCATGAGAAGCTGAAATTAAGATTGAATAAATCAACAGTGAAGCAATTGAAAGAATTTGTGCTCAATTGCCCAATGCAGAAAGAATGTGGTTTCGTGAAGCATTCATATTAATCTTAGGGAAGCCCTTTCTTTGCCCAATGACAAATCCAAGTATTTCTCCATAGTGACACTTGCCACTAGTGCTAGATGTCGAAAATCCCATAAAATATAACTGGTCGTTGCAAATTTTCAGCTGAATAAATGATGTGGTTCGAGATTTCCAAAAGAAAGGTCTTAAACTTCTTTTCGGATGCATGTATATCCTCGTTATAAGTAATTTAAAATTGTTTAATTGACATTTTTTCCTATATTCTTAGATATTATAATTTGGATGATAGCATGAAATTTTTTTAATGATAACATAAAAATATATTGAATGATAACTCTGCTTATATGGGTAAATTATAATTTGTCACAGTTCTAGATGATAACTCATTTCTGATTGTGAATCATATGTTTGTAAATGCTTTGTTGCTAGGTTATATTCTTTCAACGATTGAAGCATGGCCCATTACATAAATATAATGGTTCCGAGCCATGGATTGTCGATTGGATAAAGGAGATGCTTGAGCTTAGGGCAACATCCATATCGAAATTGGTATACAGATAACCTAGTTTATATTTTTTTAGTTGCTTGAATTTTGTTTATTGTTGATTATTTTTGTTTCAACTCTTCTAAGGAAGAATAAGGATGCAAAAATATATGAAAAAAGGAAACAAAGAAAAAGAAGAAGCGAAAAAATGGAAGAAGAAGATGAAACGCCATTGGCGAAATGAAAAACAACGGTCCAAAAGAAAAAAAAAAGTTGAAGAAAAGGAAGAAGAAAAGAAAAAAATGAAGAAAAGGAAAAAGAAGATAAGAAAGTTGAAGAAAAGGTAATTATTTTTGTTGATTTAAATTAGTTTCAAACTTCTAGAATCATGAAATATTATAATGTTATTTGTAATTCATTTTTATATTTTTTGCTTCTTGTTGTTAGTGATGTTGAGCATCACAATGAAGAAAAAAAAGAAAAGGATGATAAAGCTTTAAATCTTGGAAGTGATGATCAAGAGGATCAAGGAGAAAAATTGGAGAAAGAGGAAGAGGAACGTATAAAGATTTGGACACAATTAGAGAAAAAAACTGAGGAGGTAAATCTCATTATTATCTAACAATTGAAAAATATCGAACGTTTTGTGTGATCACTTGTTGGTAATAAAGATAAAATTCTGCTTGAAAATTGTTTGTGTCAAAAATGACCATGTGTTACTGTTCTAGATGATAATCTGTTACTGCGCAACATGATCACTTATTGCCTTATTTATTTTTGTTTAGTCAAATGATAGTTTTTGATGATGAAATACGTACAGAAGAGGAACTTGTAGCATATGAGGATGCCTTTAATATGTAAGTAAATTATTTTGGTCAAGTTTTCCTTTTTAAATAAAGATTTAAAATGAAACTCTTTGCTGAAATTCAATGTTTTCTCTCTGAATCAGTGATTTGAAAATCATTATGGCTGATTATGAAGGTTTTAGTTCACCTTTAAGCAGAGATGGTTCATCGTTCTCATTGAGAATTTCACAAGATTTTAAGTCCCCAACACCTTCTCTAACAAGACATTTCACCTATTAGTGAGATGTTTCCAGATGCCATAATATATCATCTAGAAGAGGACCCTACAGCCATGCGTCCATTGAGGGCATTAACATTGGATGAGAAGAAAAAAGGTATATAACTGAATTATGAAGGCATCAAAAGAGAAGGGAGTTCAAAAAGAGACTACAACAGCGTTCTGGAGATATATGAACCTCTTCTTGATAAGGAACGAGATGCATTATTTAAGGTCTAACACTTGGATTAATAATACCGTAAGTTTCCAACATATCCAAATGAATGATCTATTACTATTTTTTAACATGATAAGCTCAGTTGTTATATTCTTTTGTGTTATTGTGCTGTAGATTATTACTTAGAAGTGCAAGGAATATAATGACAGCTCCTTACCAAAATTTAGATATGACTTCTATTGTGTTGAAGCGGGAATTATGGTAAATATTTGTGGAATACATTTTTATAAATTTTCTTTCAATTACAATGATAACTAGTGTTATTTCGAAATTGTCACTTGTTTTCTAATTTTTGCAGAATACTGTTTTGACTGATAAGAATTTGGTGGCATATGAAAAACATGTGACATATGTAGGAGTGAATTCAAATCTTGGCAAAGATAGTCAAAATTTTGATAGGATGAAAGTGGTAAAAAAAATATGTACAAGGTTGAAATTTTGGTGAAATTTATGGTACTTTTTTTTATTGATTTTAATTGAAATTTAAGATACATGGAGGGGTTGCTACCTATATGCAATAGACTACATTGGTATCTATATACATTTAACTTAGAAAAAAGAAATTACCGGTGTTGGACTCCATGTTTGATCATTAATTTGATGATAAGAGAAGATTTGTTGATGAATATGCGGTATCTTTGCTGGTTTATGTGTCTGTATTTATCATATTATTTTGCTTTTTCCATGCTTATTTTTAGTTGAATTGGTTATTTAGGGGAAGGTAATTGAGAATATGCTCAGGATTGTGATCCCCACATTTGATCACTGAGAAATTGGATTTCCAAGCCAATATGTTAAGATTCCAAAGCAACCAAACAACAACAATTGTGGCATATATGTGATAAAGTTCTAGAAATTGTGGGCAGAAGATTACAAACAACAAGAATATACTAATGTGAGTTTTGCGATTTAGAATAGTAAATAAAATTTCAAATATCTAATTTTTGAAAGATCATTTGGCTATTTCTGCATGATAACCTAATTCGGTTTGGATGATTGTTGTTCTAAATAGTTTTTTTTCTTTTATTTATAGGAAGAATTGAATCAGATTCGGATGAAGTTGGTATTGGATATTTGTATTTCCCTAAGCAACTACAACTAATGTTGGACTATGTTGTTGCTAAAAGCTTTCGCACTTCCACCAAGTCAAAATTATTCAAAAGGGATAAGAAGAAGAAGGTCAAGACACCATTTATAGCTCCTAGCACCAAGGAGATAACTAAGAGGACAAAAGAAAAGAAGATAGTAGAAAAAGGAAATAAGAAGGAGAATGGAAAGCCGATGCTAGAATGACATTTTGTATAGTTTATTTTACATTTTCTATTATATAAATAAATAATAAAAATTGTATATGAATTTCAGTGAGAATAACGTGTAAGAAAAGAAATATAGAAAGTGCTAAGAAAGTTGTATCCATCTAAGGGTTCTAAAAAGTATTTAAGAAAACACATGAAAGTGATAAATAATAAAAGAATATAAAAATTGTATATGAATTTCAGTGAGAATAATGTGTAAGAAAAAAATATAGAAAGTGCTAAGAAAGTTGTATCCATCTAAGGGTTCTAAAGAGTATTTAAGAAAACACATGGAAGTGATAATTGACGAAACTGCTTATGAACTTCTCTATTGCTTCATTTTTTTTTAGCATCCATTGCATCCTATAGAAAAATGGAAAAATAAAGGAAACAAAATACTAATCAGCACATGATATATGTACGTTATCATCCATAACATAAAACTTTCTTTATGATGTAAATATTTATAAATTAACTAAAAACCCTACTGATATTGAATTTTTCTTTTTCTTCTAGTTGCATTCTTAATTGCCTTGTCCAATTCTTCACTAAGCCTCCTATTAGTCGGTCGACCCTTGAGGAGGGTCGCGCAACCGATCAACACTGATAGCGCAGTGACTTTTTGGTGCCTTGCTGCTTTGTCGACTAGGGAGACTACTCTGAAGCTTCGATGTAAGATGATCATAAAGCTTGATTCGAGCATCATCCATAAATGAGTGCAATATTGAGTCCTCCTTAACGTTTTTCACAAAGTCTTGCGCAACGTTGTAAAAATGAGTACACAACCCTCGGAATATGTTGTTGCTCTCATCAGAACGATTTACATCAGTACTACTCTTGATGTAAGTCTGCTTCTATCTGATATTCTTGCTCTAACGATACCAAATATAGCACGTAGGTACTTGGTTGACTTGAAAGTAAGCAAATGTCGAGATCATATGGCGACATAAAATTGCCTTCGGTTGAAAAAAGTTGCATTCACAATGACTTTCTTGAATGATCGAATCGAAGGAAACCCTGTATGTGTCAATAACAGGCTTGTGACAGATCAATTTCAATTCATCGACTTTCAAGGAATACATATCACCCTCTCTTGACAAAACTTGAACCATGCTATCCCTCTTCGTCAAGAATTGAACTTGAACATCTCTAAACATGTGGGTGGTGTACTCTTTATGGAATTGAAGTTCGATCATCGAGCTCGAGACACATTGGATGACTACCTTAGAGTCGGCGGCATCATCCTCCAGCTCCTTTTGCTCCTTATTTTCAAGAACATTATCAAACTACTCATGCACAAATTGAATTAAACTAGTCTTTGTGTGGAGAAAACCTTCATAGAAAGCATGTATGCTCTCGCTACGTTGAGTACTTCTCACCCCCGCCCAAAACTCATCTTGGAAGTAAACATGAACCACATATATCGGTTATCATAAAGAGCTAAAAAAACGAAATCAATGAGAAAGTATCATCCATTGTACAATAAGGTGATCATTCAGTGTGTAATATAGTTTCGAAGCTAAATAAAATCCTAATTTGTATGGGATTCAAAGTACTAACCTGATAACCAATTTGTTTGGTCAAGCTTGTATTTTCAAATCAATTTAAGCTACTCACTCTCAAAGGATATCATAGAACGTATATTCCAACCAATACGATTCAGTTGATCATGAAAGTCCTTGAAGAAGGAGTACCCCGCAAGCTTTTGTGCTAACTTCTTAAAGATGTACCAAATGCATCATCTATGGCGTGTGTTTGACAACACTTTCTTTATTACAGCTTGAATTGACTTGCATTGGTCTGTGATTATACCAGATGGTGGGCTACCTATACATCTTAACCAATGAGTAAGCAACCACTCGAAACTTGTTATCTTTTCATTTTCTAACAAAGCACATGCAAGAGAAGTAGATTTCCCATGATAATTGACCCCAATGAATGAAGCAAATGATAAGCTATACCTTAAAGAAACACCAAAACAAAGTTTAGTATGAAAACAGAATACGTATAATCCGAAACTGAACATGTGATCATAAAAAATGTAACTGGGTTATCATTCAAAACAACTGTAGAATAGATAAACTTGAAGGAATGAAAATTAATGAAGCAATCACTTGTTTTTCTTGTACGTAGTATCAAAAGATACAACATCTCCAAAATACTAATAAGATGCTATTGATCGTGTATAGTCCCAAAAAGCTCTTTTCATAGTTATCATAAACTTCAATCTCATAAAAGAAGTTCGGATATATTTCTTTCATTCAATTGAAGTACTTCAACATCTCCTTAACTTCAAGGTTCACATCACTTGTTTGAAGTTTAGAAGTTATATAATTTCTCACATCTTTTTTTGAGAAATTCATGTTAGAAGAACCACCCACTTCATTCGAAAGCGCAAAATACGTCATGTTAGGTCTTATGTCAGCTTCATCATTATCTTGAATTACACACTTTGCATGCAGGCTCAAATCCCTATACTCATGATACAGAAGTGACTTCTAAGGAGAACAAGGATGCGTGTGGTTTGCCAATAATATTGCATAAAACCATTTTTCTTTATCTCTATTCAACGTGACAAAAACCCTAGAATTGCACATTGAAGATGCAATCTTCTTAAATTTGATTGGTTCCTTTACACGAAAAGTGTGATTCCCATGTTTGTTACAAAGGATGGATTGGTTAGCTATTAACTTTTCTCCATTATCCTTCTGAATATAATTAGTGGTCTTAATTTTGACCAAAAGACCCACTTTCGAAGCATACTTCTTATAAAATTCATGAGCTTCAGCACAAGATTCAAAACACATGTCTTCTTTTGGAATTTCATCCTCACATAGATTAGAATGATCTGGTTCCTAAAAACAAGACAATAGAAAATTATTATATACAACTATTTAAAACTGTAACCAATAAGAATGATAAACAAAAATAGGTAATAGATGATAACATAAGGAGTATGTAGCATGATCACCAAAATTAAATGCCTAAATATTTTGAAAGAATACCTCTTCATCCAATGATTTCAATAGCCGAGGAACTTGTTCATAAGAGGCATTCAAAGGAATTTTATGTTGTAGTTCCTTACTAGCATTGGTCAATTCTCTTAAAATCCGAAATAAAAATCAAGAAAACAGTACGTATGATAACTCAGTTACAAAATGCATGATCATAATATTAAGTAACTGGATGAAAACTATTCTAAGAATATATTAAAACGATTTCAAAGAATGTGAAACCTCTCCAGGATCTTCATCAGAGCTTTGAGGACAACAATCAACAATGTCACTCTCAGAATCCATGATCAATCAAAAAATTGAAAGACATTTTGAAATTAGACAACGAAACCGTGTTCTTTCAAACAACGAAGATACTAGAATATGATGAAGAATCTCTTTAAAAAGAAGCTGGAATAGATTCTGCTGCCGAGGTTGGATCTACGCCACAAAGCTCGACGACGACAGCGCCAGTGGTAACCCCGACGTTGATGGAATTCGTCAATTGAGGATGGAAGTGGTCAAATTCAAAGGAATTCATTGTCGACCATGGATGAGGAAGAAAGAGACTTCGACGCAAATGTTGATGGAGGAGGAGGGAACGACGACGATGATATCAACGTTAATGGAGGAGCAGGAATGAAAACGACGACATCCCTGATCGTTATGGATGCTAATTCCATTTCGTGGGTAACACGTTAGCCTCTAGCTCTGTTGGCTTCCATTGGCTCCATACATCAAAGGCTCCCTATACTTTCTCATATTAGATAGATAGATATTATATTAGACAATATTAGATTGGGTATGTGATTGTGAATAAAAAAATATGTGGTTGCCACCTCAATTCGTCACTGATGTATTTTGTTGTTGTATTTTTTTAAAAGAATTTTGAAGTCCTACGTGATTAATGAATTGGACCTTAATTAATTGACGAATTACACGAAAAGAAGAAAAAAACATTGAAGTTGTGTATGACGAATTTTAGCTTTCGATTTTTCAAAAAATCAATTAAATGAATTCGTCGATAACAATTTTTTAAACTTAATTTCTCCCATATACACCAAATTCACCAAACTACTCTAATAAAATATCAACCAATAATAAAGAAACACAATATGTCAAAACTACGCAAAAACTTATCATTCAAAACAGTAAAATATTGATCATCTAAAATAATAAAAGACTGATCATCTAAAATAACATATTAAATATATCATTCATAATAATATTCAATAGACAAAGTGTATGCGTGCTAATTCTACTTGTTGGTTGATTATTTTTAAAAAAAGTATCAATCACCAAAACTTGTGATTATTTTTTGAAAAGAAACAAACGAGGAATGTGCAAATAAATGGGTTTTATTTCAAAATGTAATCTTAATTCTTTATTTAGATCTAATAACTGAGTTTATATCTTCTCATTTCTTATATAAAAATGATTTTCTCATTATATATTCACTCTTATATATATACTAGCAGTTTCACAGGCACTGCCGTGCCTATTTAGCCACACTTTTCTATCGTTTTTAAAAAAATTTAAAATTGAAAATAATAAATATTTAAAAAGAAAAAAATTCTTCATTTATTTATCATTTAAAATGTTTAGAATAAGTAAATTTGGAAATAATAAAGTCTGTAGAAAAATTCATTAGATTGATAATATGTGTAACATTCTTATGATGAAAATTTACAAACATAATTTAAAAATTTGTTAGTTATGAAAATGTTATTAATTTAATTTATTATCCCAATCCTATGTTAAAAATTTATATTTACAAAAAGTCTATCTTCATACATAACTCTAATGGAGAATTATAAAACATTTTATTTTTCAAAAATTAAGTTTTTGTTTTAAAATTATGAAATTTTTAAAATAAGAAATAAAATAATTTTAAAATAATATAATTTTAAAAATAAGAAATAAAATAATTTTAAAATAATATTGTTTTGTTAACGGTCACCAACTAAATGTTTATTTCATTATTTTTCTCTTAAAATCTCATTTTAAAAAAAACAGTATTTTATTTCTGGACCTAATTAGTGGAAAGAGTACAAATCATAATACAAAATCTTGCACAAAAATATCTTATTTTGCCTCATATGTATTGCATGAAATAACACCTATATTTAAAATGTAATTTTGCCTTTATCATCATTATTTATTTCTACCATTCTACTTATATACTTATGTTATAGCTATTTCTTTATCCAATATTAATGTCTTGAACTTACAAATTTTTTCCATATACTCTATTATTCATACTCATCATGATTTTTTTAATGCAATATACGTTTTGGAATAAGTTTAGAATTTGTTTTCCATTAATTTGTTTTTTCAAGTTTATAATCTATTTTTTTTTCACTTTTGAATTTTTAATGATGTTTTGATCACTGCTAAATTTTCAATAAAATTACATACCTCAATTCCAAATTGTATAAATATCTCAATCACCTTTACTTTTATTTTCTCACACATCATTAATAAAATTTTTATTCACTTTAGTATTTCATCAATTTTTATCAAATAACCTTTTATGAAGAGTTGAAAAGCTAAAATAGAATCAATATGATAAATAATTAGTGTTAAATGATAAAACTTAGATATTATTGTATATGACAAATTTATTTGTTCACAATATATAATTAAATAAAAAACAAATATGAATGCATTTTAATTTTAAATTTAGAATTTTACCTAATATATAAAAAAAACTGTGAAAAAATGTTTTTGTTAATTTCCTCACTGTTTTTTTTTTTAAAAAAAACTATATGGCAATTAAGGAATTGATTGAAGCAGAAATCATAAATAAAAAAAAAATTCAAAATAAAATTTTTTTAAAAAAAAACTTTATTTATAGAAATGATTATATTATGTATCTTGAATTCTTTTTATGGTTTTATCTATTGTTCAAGCAAATTGGAGTGGAAATGAAGATATAAATCACATGATTTAATGAGACAAAAATGATATATAAGAGGGAAGTTTTAAGGTGTGGATTGTAAAAAAATCCACATCTATAGATTATGCTTCTTTGTTTGACATGAACTAACTAAAACTTGTAGCTTCTGTTAATGCAATCAAAATGCTGACACATCACAGCTTTTCAAAGGTGCATGCTACGGTATGGGTACTTGGATTGTGTAGATGTATAGAAATTTGACATGATGAAATATTCTAGGTATATTCCAACGTGTGTCACAGCCATTGCAGCCGGCTCACCAGGCTGCCAGCCTTTGGCGCATATTGTTGGGGGAGGGGAGGGGAGGGGTGGGGTTAGCTGAAGTATTAGGCTAGGAAATCACAATTGGGTTTTATTGATGGGCCAAAGAGAGTCATGGACTCATGGTTTTCATTATTAATTTTGGTCGACTAAGAAAGATGGTGGAAGTCCCAAAAAAGGAAAATCATTGGAAGCATGTTGGACTGGTCTGAAGAATGGAAAAAAAATAGATAGAGACCTTATCAGAAAAAAAAAAAGAAAACGAAGCTGGCGTACGGAATTCTTTATCATGAAGAGAATATTCCAAAATTACAAAAGCACATAACGAAACCTAAAATTCAAACAAATAAAATTTTAAAAAAAAGTTATCAAATTATTGAAAATAAAAAACACCAAAAAATCACATAAAAATTAAATAATACATCATATATGAATCTCACTTCGTAAATCATGAATGTTACGTCATTTAAAAATATGGATGTTATACATGTTAAATTATTGATGTCAAAATACAAATATTTTAACCACTTGTATTATATAATTCCTGTTTTGTTTTTCTTTTATGTTTAGGAAAATGAAAAAATAAAATATAAAAGAGACTTATGAAACAAAATTTTATCGGTAACAATCACAACACATCAAATTAAGTTTATGAAAAATATTAAGCTAATTGAAAAGCATGACCCACTGGGATATATATAACTTTTTTCTAAATATATATGATTCATAATTATTGGGCAGTTAGTTGTGGATATTTTGATAAGCTAGTTTACTGATTAAGTTAGTTTGAAAGTTTGGCACTTTAACAGTTTTCACATTGATTATACTTTAGATTTGTTATTTTAAAATGAGTATGAATAAATCATTTATTCTCCCAAACTTTTTCTTCTCTTCTTCTTCTCTTTTCTCTGCTCTAGACCATGTAATTTCACAATATTGAAACAAAATTGATTATTGAGGACGTTAAAGATACGAAATTATTTTATTTAAAAAAAATAGTAGTTGTTCTTTATTTAAAGGAAGAAAATTATTTTTATTAGTTAACTTAATGTGTTCTTAAATCAAAATTATTTGTTTATTATGTGTTTCCTTGCTTCACCCACCGGTAGAGCTTAGTATGGACAATGGGAGGCCATGGCCCCCTCAAAATATTTTACAAAAATTTAATAGGATAGATATAGTAAAAATCTAAGTAACTTAATTGGTTAATGTTAATCATGTTACAATATGTATAAGTTCATTTGATTAGATTTTGATGAATGACAAACATTGAAGTTGAGGATAAGCGTTGGAAGCAAGCAACAAGACAAGAAGACGAGTCCGCAAGCTTTGAAGATAGTTTAGTATCTTAGGATTTAGGTAAACTTCTTGTCAAGAACCAAAGTTTATTATCTCTCTCTCACACACACAAAAAAATATTTTTAAACAAAAGGTTTTACGAAAACTATAGCCGTAAAAGTTTTATAACTTGTAAGCTGTTTTAAAGCTTAGTGCATGCTGTCAATCTTGACCTTTGTGCGCTAAAGTGATAATAACTTGAACTACAGAACTCCAAACGATACAGTTCTTGTTGCGTTAGAAAGCTAACATCCGGAGCTTTAGATTGATATATATATATGTCTTTTGTGAACAGTAAAAATACGTTTTTACGGACAGTAAAAAGTAAAAAAACGTTTTTACGGTCAGTAAATAATAAATTACTATTTCCACGGCTAGTGAACAGTAAATTACTGTTCCCACGGCTAGTGAATAGTGAATTACTATTCATAAT
>JASCZI010121399.1:11330-27186 GCA_036250425.1 Stylosanthes scabra | reverse complement strand
AAATGTTTTAACTAAAAAAAAAAAAAAAAAAAGAAGAACGAAATGTAGAGGAAGAATGTATTGGGTAGTGCACAAATAATACTGTACTGTAGAGGCATCACACGTGCAATTACGATGACAAGACAGGGCAAAAAGAAGAAGAATGTATTGGGTAATGGGTAGTGCCCAAAGAAAGATTAGTACACTAATGACGAATTAGTAAATAGTAACAGTTGGATTTGACATTGGGAATTATTAATTATGGGACCATGCTGTTTGCTGTATTCATCATCATTAGAAGCATATAAATACACCTGGAATAATAAAGGGTTTTAGCCATTCATTCAGGTTCAGGGATAGCCTTTTTTTCCCCTATTTCCACTTTTGCCCTTTTTTCCCATTTCTTATGAACCCAATTTTTGGGGCTTGAATTCCAGAAATTATTGAATGTCACAGGATCAAGCAAGAAATTTTCAGATCACTGAGAAAATTTATTTATTTAAATTAATTTTAGTAAATATCCTTAAGGATATTTTTGTAAATTGTGATTTTGGAGCAAAATTAGTCAAGAAATACCTTTTGTAAATTATGATTTTGATGAATTTTTAGAGATGCATACTTAAAGATCAACATGTGTTAATTATGATGGGATGGATCTCCTTTTACTGAATCCCCACATCAAAACATTTGGGGAAAAAAAAAAGATATGATCAATTTGTAATTTATTTAGACTACTAATGAATGTGTTTGTGTATGATCCCATTCTTGTGAGAGTCTTTACAGCCTACAAGGGCATGATTGTGATGGTCAATTGAGAAGAGCACTAATGGGTTAGGAAAGTGGTTTACCTTTAATAATGGAAGCAAGCAATTAGATAGGTCAACTTTTTTGATGATCCAAATGGATACACATATTGTTTCTTAGGGTTCATAGAATTGAGGTTGGTGCTCTATAACACCACTACATGTGACAAAAGCTACCAATTAACGACATGCCATCATAACCTCCATCTTTTCGTTTTTGCATGTGCGCAGTGCATATCCATATTCTTTTTAATTTCTTTTTTCTTATTTTCTCAATAATTCTATTTATACATCAAAATCAGTCACCTACAATACATATTGAAATATAAAATACATACTAATAATAAATTAAACTACACATATATTTTATATTTAATATATATTATACGCTAGTGACTGATTTTGATGATTAATTTTTAATATACACATAGCATAACTCTGTTTTCTCCTTATTTAACTTTTAAACTCATATGTGGGGAAAAAAAGGTTGATGTACCGAAGGTGGTCTATTAGATTGTATGATAAAAGAATTTTATTTATATAATTATTGTCATGAAAAAGTTATTTATATTTTCATAATTATCAACATGAATATGTCATAATGAAACCCTTGAATGAAGTATGTTTGGTTTGTATTTGTATTTTTTGTTTATAAAGTTTTGTGGAAAAAAAGTGAATATAATAAGATTTTATTTTATATTTTCAAACTCCTATTCTTTTGTATAAAAAATTATAAATAAAAAAATACAAATAAAAAGCACATTTATTTTTTTTAGGGGATTTGCATTTTTCTTTTTTGGGACTGATTGGCATTGTGCATTTGGGGATACTGAATTATCAACTTTTTTTTTGTCTTGATAGAATTACCAACTAGAGACTTTATTGTTTTTGTCAAAACCAAATAGAGATTTATATGTGTATAAATGGACTTTACTTTATAGACCCATTGATGATTTCTTCTTTGTAATGGCCCATTTAGATTTTGTAACAAGCCCCTTTGTTTTTGAAACTAAATAAAAAATTTGGATCCAGCTGTCCAAATCTGCCCTCGCCTTTGTTTAACTAACTATTTTACTTAATTATTTTAAAATGAATGAAATGAAGACTTTTAGTAATAATACTCCTGAAAACATCTAAACTTAGTGCCTGAGAGTGATTCATATATTGGCCACAATTTGATCTAACATTTCTTTACCAAAAAAAAAAAATTGATCTAACATATATAGATTTTATTTAGTTTCGGTGAGTAAACTATCAACAATGTATCCAAAAATTATGGTGCCAATTAAAAGAATAATTTTAAAAATACGAATGACAAAAATGTTCCAAAATATTTATTAATTTGACAAAAATTCCTCTAAAAAAAATTACCTTGATATAATGTCGTGCAACTTGCAGTTGAAAATTGGTTATTTTGTCAAACTAATTAATTTTTTTTAGTATTTTTGTTATTCATAATTTTCATAATATTTTAGTTGTATCAAAATTTTCCAAGGAGAGTAGCTAATATAGTTTCAGAAACGCATGAAATCTTCTATGGTATACTTTTTTTTTTTTTTATGAGTTAAACTCTATTTTGATCTCTAAGATTGACGAGTTATACTTAATTAGTCTTCAACTTTTTAATTACATTAATATGATCGCTCATATTAAAAAAAATTGCGCTATATCAATCCATAAGATCCTTTTCACAATGTTATAATCATTCTAACGAAAAAGGCGCTAGGAACTAATATACTGTAATTTTTTTAATATTAAGACTATATTAGTACAATTGAAAAATTGAAAATTACTTCGGTGCAATTGGAGAATCTCATATATCAAAATGCGATATAACTCCAATGATTTCTATAATTTCTGGAAGAGGTGACATTACCACTGTAATTTCAAGTACACTCTTGTTTTACCTTGGTCGAGAAGTACAGTAATTTATATTCGGTTGGATTTTGATTTTTCAAGTACAGAGTTGAAAGTACAAGTACTAGATACTCATAATTAGTTGAGCCCAAGTTTCAACTACAACCTTACTTTTGATTATGTCACACACACAAAAACCATTCAAAAAGTCGCATAGCTTACGAAATCCATGACTCACTTTGCTTTTTCCCACGTTACGGCCCAAACTTTCTTATTCTATTGTAAAAAAAAAGTGTACAAACAAAAAAAAAAAGTTTAGCTAACTTTTCATTTTAATAATGCATAGGAAATAAATATAATGAAAATTTTAAATTTTATATTTTTAGTGAAAATTTTATGATAAAATTAATTAAGAATTATTTATGTTATATGCATTAGTTACCAAAAATTATGTTAAATACATTATTTTTTTTGTTTACATTTTTTTCTTACACTTTCCACTTTTGGAGTTAAAAATAGTAAGGAAAGATACAATTTTGTTTTTATATCGTAAAAAGAAAGTATACAAGCGAGGTATATAAAAAACAACCTACTGCCAACATAACCTTTTTTAAATTCAATATGAATTCTTGAAAAATATACCTTCTTTTGTGTTCACATTTTGATGAGAGCACAGAAGGATGCATAATAATTGGTGGTGTGGTTGATTTAATTAATTTTCTGTAAATAATTGGGTTTGTATTTTGTAAGTAGCAGGGATATATAGAGTGTTATTCTTTTTAATCCCTCAAAGGTCACTTTAAAACGATGATGATTTATTTAAAATGTTGTGGGTGGTGTGGTTGATGTATATGCATTAGCTAGGTAGTGATAATAATAATGCCTTTGTTTTTCTTTGCTCCTTTCCTAATGGACCATATTTAATACTATTATTATTGTGCCCTACAATTGTTTTCAAATAATTTATACCGCTTACTCCACTTATTGCAGCTAAAATTAATTATTTTCAATTGGAATAATATATTAACTGCCTACACCTTTCGGAAAATGGAATTTATATAAGTTAACAATCACTTGATACATTGCATCATAATCCAAATAATAGAAAATTCATCATCTAAAGATAATGGAAAAATATTCACCTAAAATAGCAGTGAATGGATGATTGTTGGTTCATATTAAATATATAAAAGAGTTTATATTTTTTTTAATAATTTTAATAATAATATTTTTAATATTAAGGTCATTATTAGAAATATAGAAATTATTTTCATAAGAAAAATATTACAAAGATATCAAAATTTAATATTTTATTATTACTTAACCATTAATATTGAGAAAAATTAATTAAAATATAATATTAAAACATTAATTAATTATATTAAAAATTAATAAAAATAATTATAATTAATATAAATTAAAATTGAGAAAAACTTGATGACCAGCATATTTATTTTACCTTAACCGTAAAAAACAACCATCATTGAGTTATTAGTATATTACATGCATTCTTTGATGCATTTAAATTTTTTAATCACAACCAAATATACTACTTGATGATTGTTTGACGGCTAAAACTAATATATTATGTTGATTATGCAGTATTTTTCATTAAAATTATTGTAGTACTAAACTAACATAATAGGACACCTTATTTACAACCAAATATATATATATATATATATATATAAATATCAGCAGTGTCTATTATTATTATTTTTTTTTTTTTGTTTAAAATGGGGTATACGAATATATAGAATACTAGGAGTAGATTAATTGTTAAAACTAATAGTTATTTAAGAGTTTTTTATATAAAAAACCTGCACCTAATTGTCACTGAAAAAGCTCTATACGTGAATGAATAAATTGCATCGGTAACCATGACACACTCAAACACACATCTTGTCGCATCTACCTTTCATTGCTTCTCTCTCTCTCTCCACATTTCTCGCAAACTCCATTGCGTTGCGTGCACCAAACCATAATCGCAGGTAATATTCAACCCCCATTCTCTTCTTCTTCTTCACTCTTCTTCTTCTTCATCACTTCCTTCATTCTTCCAATCTACCCTTTATTCCTCTGATTCATACAATTCAACATCATACCTTCAATTTCTATTGACCCTTTTCTGATTTCTCTTTGACTGGGTCCTTTTTCCTTCTAATTTCAAGAAACGACACTTCTTGATCTTCAGAGTCATGGGGAGGCTCTTTGTCACACATCTTGAAGGGAAGATCTACAGCTGCAAACACTGCCGAACCCATCTAGCTCTTTGTCAAGACATCGTTTCCAAGGTCAGATTTTGATCCATCCCTTCTACTCTTTTTACCGTTTCTTCTTCTGGGTATGTAGCTTTTCAAGCTAGATTTTTTGTATCAGTAGTTTCTTGTCTAAACCCTAATGTGGTTATGGATAATCAATAATCATCATCTTATAATACTAAGCACTCACTTGTCTTATTATTTATTTGTTTTTGTTATGGTTGATTTCTGCTACTTCCTCATGTGTTGTTTCATGGTTGTTGAGTTGACCAATACAAGACACTAACTTGATGATGATTTTGATCCACTTTCTAAGAGTTACTTTTTCTTGGCTTATATACTTTGAAATGGAGCTGAGGTGTGTGTTTGTTAATTGTTCTGTTTGGCGATGACTTGAGGTGAAAATATGAACTGTTTTGGGCTTGAAAATTATTATTGATTGTTATGTGTTACATATAGAATCAATCACTGGCCTTCACTTGGGAGCTGAGTTGGGCATTCATATGTATCAAAATTTCAAAATATCTATAAGTCGGCATGCTGATCCTTGATGCTTTGTCTTGGTTTTTTATGAGATTGTGTTTTTTGGTGTACTCTTCTGAGTTGTGAATGGACTGAATTAAATAAATTGCTTAGAACTCAGAAGCCAAAGCATCACAAACAGAACGGGTAATGATTAATCAAACAAAAAAGAAATCAATCACAAAACATCACTTCCACTTTGCTGGAAGATGGTAAAATTAGACATTTTTTTCGCTGAGTTTGATTGTTACACACAAAAACCAAACCACGTCTTGGCTGGTTTTCATGTCATACAGGAGCTATGAAAAGCCATGATGTTATGATGACAGTGTTTTAGGCCCTTTTTTCTCTTTCTTTTTCGATTTCATCGGATCTTCCTACAAGTGATGACATTTCTCCTGTTAAGTAAAGTTGGAAGCATTGTTTTCTGAAAAATTCATGTCTTTTATTTGCTGAACAATAATTGGAGAATATGATGAACAATAATTCAGTTGATTTCAATTGCATTACTTGCCACTTTCATGCTTGCATTGCATGTCAATTGCTGGCACTAGGTCTTCAGTTTGAATCTTCATGTGTTGGAACTTGTTGCCTATGCCACACTTATGAATTGTTCAATTCTGATATTTGTAATGGGGATGGTGAAATGGGAATCTATTCTTCAGAAAAGATATATGTTTAGTGTAAAAGTTTCTCAAACTTTAGCTTTTTCCTCTCTAAATCCTTTTCGGTAATGTTTGATTTTAGACCAACCATTCTTAAGAACAAATTTTCTAACTACAATTTTTGGCTGTGTTGTTTTATTCAGTCTTTCCACTGCAGACATGGGAAAGCTTATCTCTTCAGTAAGGTGTAAGTTATTCTTGATTTTTGGCACCTTGTGGTTGTGAAATCACTAATACGACCACACTCTTGCTTGTGTTTGGATCCAAATTTTCATCCGTAAACCATGATAACTTTGTACTATGCCACTTTGTCAAAATTTAATTAATATAGAAGCAAAGAGAGCTTGGTTGATATTTTCTTTGTCCAAGAACTTGGGTTAAGAGAGATGCATAACTCATTGTCGTCATCGATTGTGTTGCGTGTGCAACTCTCGCATAATTATGATATAGAGACTTGCCAGTGGAGAAATGAAAAACTAGATGCGCATGACAAGTTGACAATCACATAACCAAAACAATGCATAATTGCTAACATACTCAAGTTTCATCTACCTACATTTAGTTTATTGTGGATATTATATCTTGTATAAGTACTGAAGTCTTGACCGGAAGTGTTATTCATTACCTCTAGCCACATTATATTTTGCAGTTGATTCTGTTCACTAACTAGTTTAAATCTTTTGGATTTTAACAGCGTGAACGTTTCTCTCGGTGAAAAAGAGGAGAGACAGATGACGACTGGGTGGCATACTGTGGCCGACATTTTCTGTGTTGGTTGTGGATCCATTGTAGGTTGGAAATATGTAAGTTTTTCCGCGAAGCCTCAATGGTATGATCCTTCTTTTTTCAATGTTACCACATTAGCTTACTCTATCGGTTTCTTTCAGGAAGCTGCCCATGATAAAACCCAGAAGTACAAGGAAGGAAAATCTGTTCTTGAACGGTGAGTAGTTATATTCTGTGACAAAACATTCTTAATCTAGTGCGTGGCACATCTCAGAGATAAACACAAACTTGTTTCGTAAAAGAGACAGATACAAGTTTAGTTTATGTCTTTGTATTCCTGTTCTTCGAAAAATTGGGAACATGCACATAGATACAACGTTTGTCGCACGTCTCTGTATTTTCTGTCATGAGACACTTACTTACCAAAGATAGTCTTGCAATGACAAAATGCAATGGTAAGTGACGGCTTTTTTTTCCGATGAACTTTGTGTGTGCAGGTACAAGGTTTCAGGTCCTGATGGCAGCAATTATTGGGTCAGCCATGAGGCACATGTTGGTGGGAGTGATGCAGATGATGCATAATTGCATAGTAATAAACCCACCATTGACAATTAAATTGTACATACCCTTTAACTCCCTCTGTGTTGTTGTTCAATTTATGTGGATTTACAGGGGCAAATTAGCCAAATCAGCATTTTGCCCCCCAAAAACAAAAGAAAACACAGTACATTTGGTTGTTGATTCTCATGTAAAAAAGAAGTACTAATGTACAAAACTCTAATCTGTCAAGTTGTTCATTTGTGGTTAATCTTTATTCAGTATCAGCAATGCTTTTCTCTCTTTATGCTTTAACATTTTCTGAGTAATGAGATGAAAAGGGTACTATGAATAAACCAGATTATGATTAGTTGTAGCTACTTATATGGAAAGTTTCAAGATTAAATTGCAAAAGCAGGTACTGAAGGTGAAGTTGGTTTTATTTATAGTTGATTGAAGGTTACGAATGTATGTAACGTGTGTTGTAATCAAACTTTGTTTGGTTTCGTGATGCAAATGAGGATTGCTGGAAATAGGAGAAGAGTATATTCCACTTTGATTTTGAAAGTTAACACACAAGAAGCAACTCATATATATCAAGATGGATAATAAGATAAGATGATATAAGTTGAATTGATCAAACAATACCATAAATGGAACAGCATATGTATTTTTAGTTCCGTAACTTTGAATAATTTCTTTCTTTCTTCAGATATCCAATTATTCAAGTACCTAAATAGTAAAAGTTCCAATAAATGAAGATAGAGTTTGCTTGGACATTTGTAAATAATACTAAAGTAATATATTAAATTTGAGGTTTATACCTAACATGATTGATTATTAAAATACTACTCGAAAATTTATATTGTTAACAAAAATAACCTTTAAAAGATAGGAATGATATGAAATGTTTAAAAGACGTGACAAAAAAAATTATAAGTGAGAAACGATTTTGTATTTTGCAATTGTCTTTTACATTTAATTGGAATTCTTGAAGAGACATTTAGATAATTATTGAGAAAATATATATAAAACCAGAGTGAAATTAGATTTTTAGATTTTTTTTTTGAGCTTGTTTGGGCGTTATTATTTGGCTAAAAAAGATATTTTCTTGATAAAAAAAGATCTTTTTATGTTCTTGGCAAATCTCTAATAATAAAAGTAAAAGCACTAGTAAAGTAATTTTTTTTTTCAGAAGATACAATTTACATATTTTTTAAACGATCTTTTTTACTCGAAAAAAAAATGTTTTTAACATAATAAATAAATAAAAAAATACTTCTATATTGTTGTATCCAAACATAATTGACAAATAAAAAGATATTATTACATGAGATATCTAAACATAAAATTACTTATACTTTTGAAAAAAATCTTTAAAAAAAAGATAGCTCCAAAAAAGATCTTTTAGAAGAAACTCGCCCAAATAAACCCTTTATTTTCTTTCAATTTTTTGTCATTCACAAAGAGTCGTAAAAAGATTATTTTTTTATGTTTGTAAACAATGACTTCAAAATATTTGTTGAGAACATATATTTAATATATTAACAATGCTAATCAATAAAAATTCAGTCAATAATTTAAATTGATGTTCTATTTTGATAGATTTCGGATATTTTGTTTCTAAAAAAATATAAAGTTGGATGATAATTATTTTAGATTTCGGATATTCTATGATTTTGAATCTGAACGTTCTATAAGCAGTGATTATAAATATTCTATTTTTTATTAACTGATTTATTAATTTAAAAATTATTAGTCATCTATACTTTTTCTTAATCTATAATTTTTTATGGCATTTTAAATTTTTTCAACTTCTTTGTCCTTCGTATGTTTGGGGGGCTATTTTCAGGAAGCCATCTTGGTAATTTATCCTAATATTAAATACCCCAAAACTTAATATTTAATAAAAAAAGGTTTTTATGTTAATATTGGTAAAATCCATATTGAGAAATATCCAAGTACCAAAAGAAAGTCCAATAATTCGAAAGCTACTAAAAGCGTAGTAGAAGGTGAGAGCGATGATTGGAAAGTCACCCTTGGAAAAGGATTCAAAAAGAACAAAAGCGGAATAATAAATAGGATTATAAAAACACGAGATTGCGAACGAAGCAAAACAAAAAAGAGGGGCATTATGGTAATTATCCATCTAAACCACCCATGAAAGATTGAAAACACGTAACGTAGTCTTCAAGTGATAGTAACATCAAACGGAATCTATTCTCTCTCTCACTCCACGCTTTCCCCATTTCCCACTCCAAACTTCTCCTTAATTACCACAAATGCCATTCCCTCCTCCTCACTCTCAACTCTTCAGTTTCACTCTCACTCACTCCTTTTCTTCACAACAAATCGAACTTTCTCGAACCTCATTCTCTTCGCCTTCTCCTTCTCCTCCTTCTTCTTTGAGCTTAAGCTTACACCATCTCCTTCTCTGAACCTCGCGCTACGTTAACATTACTTGTTTTCTTTCATTATTTTGTATAATTTTTGCTTTGTTTATTTATTTATTGTTTTAGCATTTGGCGTAGAAAGTGTTTTCGGTTGGTGTGAGGGTGAGAGGGTTTGGTGAGGTGAACAATTAGGTTCTTTGGTTGCAGCTTAATCATTAATAATTAATTATTGTTTTTAATAATAATTATTATTATTTTTGCTATTTCGATCCCTAATTATTGTTACTGCACGGTTTGAACTTTGAACTTTGAAGTTTCTGAGTGTTGGAGTTTTCCGGGTTTTGTTTTGGTTGGGGATGAATCGGAGTGGTTTCAGTTTCAGGGGTCACGAAACACAGATGCAAGCTGCGTTTAACCAGAGGCACCACCAGGTGGGGGTGTTGAGGTCTTCTTCGGTCATGATGAAGGACAGGGATGAAGAACTCGCCTTGTTCCTCGAGATGAGGAAGCGGGAGAAGGAGCGAAATGATTCGCTGCTTCGCGCCTCCGATGAGCTCCATGCTGATGCATCCTTAGGTCTTACTGCATTTCTAATTCAAGCTTTTTTATTTTATTTTTTTAATGTTAAATCTTAGTTATTAATAATAATAGTATATTTGTTATTGTTTAAATCTTTTGTTGCAGGGTTGAATCCGGGAACATCTCCGTTGTTTAATATCCCGTTAGCTACACCAGCTCCCGTGAGGAAGACTGGTGCTGATGATTTTCTCAATTCGGAGAATGATAAGAATGATTATGATTGGTATGTGCTTCTACATCTTTCTAATTACGTTTAATACTTTAATCTAATTCCTCAAGAGTATGTCTTTTGTAAAGGGAAACGTTTCACAGTTGATAGTAGCTGATAGTTTATTGAGAGTACATGAGCTGCATCAAATACATTTCATGATTCTGAGTGAGGTACATAGAATGGTAAATTGGTAGTAGATGAATCTTATTGCTCTTAAACAAGACACTGGATTCCAAGTTTTGCAAATTGTATTTGTAATAATAATAATAATAATAATAATAATAATAATAATAATAATAATAATAATAAAAGCAGTGAGAAATTTTGCTAACATGTTGGGTCAACTCGGCTTGAGCCTGGTTAGCTAAGTGATAGATTCTTGAAATTGGTGGTTTAAACAAAATTGAAAGAGGGAAAAAATTACATCTAGTTATTTGCTTGAATGTGAAACATATATTTAAGCATTTAATACATTGGGCTGATTTAAGCAAATTAGATGAAGATCAACAATTTAATGCTCTAATATAAAGGTCAAGGGTAGAGTGTTTCCTCTGTCCATGAAGTATACAATTACTCTGGTTTATATGCTAATTGATCTTGTGTCTTTGACACTTGATATTCGACACATATAATATTTAGGACTATTTGTAGTTACTTCTTTCTAATAGAATTCTGTCTAGATAAATTTATGGAAAGTGAGAAACAAGTTATATGATTAGGAATCAATCCATCAGAAGTCAGAAGTCAGTTCTCTCTTCCCTTTCCAAGATTTGAAGATAATTACTCATTTATTTGTTATACACTTATACGTCCCTCCTGTTCCCGTTGCTTAAAAAGGCATGCTGTTATAAATAAAGAGTCACCATCAATTAGTAGTTTTATAATGCTTCCTGATATAGTTGACTACATAATTAATATTCTAGATAATTCTGTTTTTAAGTCACAAGTGAATTAGTACTGTCATGACGCACTTGTCTTGTTTATAAGTAGTATTATTGTTGTCACAATTTTTCTCCCCTCCCTACATAAATCACATCTGGAAACCTTTTGTGCATATATGCTCTCTGTGTGAACAGACACAGGCTTCCATTATTATTAATATTAAGGCATCATCTTTGGCCACATGCTATATATAACTGACATGACTTTTAATGTCTTTAATATAATGTGGAGTGCATGTTATTCAAATTAGGTCTTAGCTTGCTTATTGTCTTGTCAGGCTTCTAACTCCTCCTGGGACTCCACTTTTTCCATCTTTGGAGATGGAAACTCAAAAAACTGTTATGAGTCAGCTTGGTGCTCCAACTTCACGTCCCACAGTATTAAAATCTAGAGTAAGCAGTTCTATTCAAGGTTTTCAATCATACCAATCATTTTATGGCAATTGCCGTGTACATCCTGTGTTTTGTTTGAATTCCTTAATGAAATTGCTCATATCCATGTAAGCTCCTGATTCGGGATAAGTTAATAAGCAACATGATTATTATTCGCTATAAATTATGCATGATAAACTTGACTTGAGCAGAAATAAAAGGATTCTTATTTTAAATTTCAAGGTTTATGAAGTGTATTGAGTTTTGTAGGTATCATTGAGTAATGTGATCGTTCTTGGTAATAATTGGTTCACACTTATAGTTTATTAACATTCTAAACTTTTGTTGATGGCAGTAGTCATGAAGTTTTTTTTCTTAAAAACATTTTTGTTGTTTCAGCTGGCAAATTCTCTGTCAGAACCTAGTGGGAGGAGCAGCCTAGTATCTAAACAATTAGCTTCCTCCACTGGGTTGAGCTCATCTAATGGCATTACTAGGAGGCCATCATCATCATCAGGAAATCCGGGATCAAGACCTGCAACTCCTACTGGACGCCCTACATTGACCACAGTTTCAAAACCTAGATCTTCAACACCTACTTCTCGGGCTACCTTATCTTCAACTAGGACAGCGGTACCTACGAACAAGACCATATCTTCTACAACTAAGCCTGTGATTTCTCTTACTAAGAGTATGATTTCTACTTCCAAGACTACGGTCCCTGCAGCTAAACCAACAATTCCATCTAGATCCTCAACACCTTTGTCAAGATCTACTGCAAGATCTTCCACACCAACTAGCAGGCCTACCATACCTTCATCCAGGTCCACATCAAGGGCATCTACTCCAACTAGGCGACCATCTACGCCAACAAGTGCACCCAGCATATCTGCTCCTTCAACTAAGACTTCTTCAATCTCCAAGCCAGCTCCTGCAGTGTCTAAGCAACAAGCATCCTCACGTGGCACTTCACCAACTGTAAGATCACGACCATGGAATCCGTCTGAGATGCCTGGATTTTCACTTGATGCTCCACCCAATTTGAGGACATCACTACCGGAAAGGCCACTGTCGGCAACTAGGGGGAGGCCTGGAGCACCCAGTTCTCGGTCTTCATCTGTTGAGCCAGCTCCTAGCGGCAGACCAAGGCGGCAATCATGTTCCCCTTCTAGAGGACGGTCCTCTGGCGGTTCTCATCCAACCGGAAGCTCTATGCCTGCTGTCAGTCGTGGGTACTCAAAAGCAAATGACAATGTCAATCCTATTGTAATTGGCACAAAAATGGTTGAAAGGGTAATCAATATGCGGAAATTAGCACCCCCAAGGTTGGATGACAAAAACTCTCCCCATAGTAATCTTTCTGGCAAGTCATCATCTCCAGACAGCTCGGGTTTTGGAAGAACACTCTCAAAGAAATCCTTGGATATGGCTATTAGGCATATGGTATGCTTCTTCGTATTTTCTATACTAGTTTGATCTTTTAAGAATAAACATGTTATGCATCTGATCCGAATAGCTTCATGAAATGCTACAATAGCTTCTTCCCCTATCTGGATATTGATTAATGATTGCTAATCAGACCAACGTGAATAGAAGTGTGCACAGATATTTTATTGCTTATGTTATCACCTTTTGTTTCTCTTGAACAGGATATACGGCAAAGGGTTCCAGGAAATTTACGACCATTGATGACAAACATTCCAGCATCTTCAATGTATAGTGTGCGCACGGGGGCTCAGCGCAGCCGTACGGTTAGTGTCTCGGGCTCACCTCATGCCACAAGCAGTAACGCTGGTTCTGAAGTTAGTGTAAATCAAAATGGACACTGTTTAGATAATAGTGAAATAGATGACGATTTCGTCAGTGAGAGAGGTGGTCAATCTCCGATGAGCGTCCGGGGCAGGTGAAGGAGTGAGTCATGTATCTACATTTAAATGGCACAAACATTCTTTCAGCCATGGCGGATTTGCATATGAAGCTAACCGTGCTTATGTTGTTGTAAAGTTTATTGGAAATGGTGTAAGTTGTGTGTAACGGAAGGTATTTGTGAATTGTGATTATGCTTTTTCTTTCTATTTTTATTTTTATTTTTTAAAATGAAAGAATTACGTTGAGACTTTGAAGTTCGAATGATGCTATTCCACATTAACTGGGATTCACATAATCAGCTATTTATAAATGGGACTCAAAGGCTATTGTTCATAGTGCCATATCAAATATGCTTTGTATTACTCGACCCCATGGCTGTTCACTCAAAGTGTTTTTGTTTTTGTTTTAATTTGTGTTTAAGAAGGAGATCAACCCAATAAAGTGGAACATATTTCAAGCTAAAAACAAAACAGACTTAATTAAAAGAACTTAAAAATTCGGCCTCACCTCATTGAGTATTTTTTTAGTAGATATTTTTAATGAAAATAGTTTATTTTAATTTGAATAAATTTAAAATTACTGAATTATACTAATACTTAATTAGTTAACATTATTTAAGATCTACAAAAATATAATTTGGAATGAAACACTTTTTAATTTACATTTATAAAATACTAAACTAAATACTAAATATAAATGATAACAAATGTGATAACATACGCAAAATCTGATGGACACACCCAATTTTATTTTATTTGTGTGCACTATGAAGTATTAATATAGTATCTTTAATTTTTTTTGGTGACTACATAGTTTCTTTAATTTGTGTACAACATTTATCCGTATAATTGAACAAAAACAATTGCAATCATCCGTATAATTGAACAAAAACAATTGCAATCAAAGCTTTATCAAAAAATTCTATTTGATACCAAAATCAACCATCGATATAATATTCCGTATAATTTAACTCATTTTTAATCTGTATTTTATATTTCAATATGTATTATACTCTGTTGACTAATTTTAATAGTTGATTTTAATATATATCTAACATAACCCAAGATTTATTTTTGAGTCGTGTCCAGGGATGGACAATCCAAGATTTATTTTGGGTGGAGAAAGTATTAGGAACCAATATATTGGCGGTCATGCACTTAATAGTGAGTTTTGGATGATAATATTTTTTAATTTTAAATGATAAATTTTTTAATTTTGGTTGATAATTTTATTATTGGCTCCCTAAAGACATCCTATTCCCTGATATTGATTCCCTATCATTGTTTTGGGTGTGTTAATTTGTTTGTCTTTTTTGTTGAAAAATTACTCTTTTACCGTTTTACCTAAAAGAAATTTTAACGTATTTGCATTTGATATATTAATAATTAATAATCAATTCTTTTAAAAAAAATTATAATTAAATTCATTTTAATAAAAAATTTCAAAAAAAAATTCCTTTCTGTTTTAATAAAACTAAACAGAATGATTTATAATTAAATTCATTTTTCATTTTTTAAACTATATGTAAAAAACAAAATTGACATTTTAAAATTATATTTTTTTAAAAAATAACTGTTTGATATACATGGTGGTTGGAGATGTTGCAATTCAAGTTTAAGAATTTAAATTGAATGTTTTCAATTGCTATAATTGAAGATTATCCACATTAATTTTCTTTTACTTTTAAGAAAAATGAAATAATTAGATTTTTTCCATGCCTATATATATATATATATATATATATATATATATATATATACTTTGAACAATAATACTCGGTTCAAGTGAGTGAAACATACATCATCAAACGTTGATGGCAAAGAACTGGTGGTTTATGCGAATCTATGCGTGGGGATATACATAGCAACTTTGTTCAATTGAAGCAATTTTTTCAAGGTAACTAATTAAGCTCTCTTAACTGTATATATACATCTATCCATGATTTCAATAATAAATGCAAATAACTAAATATTTATTTCTATAATCTTCACCTTTCAATATTCTACTGAATCTAATTGATATTGACAACTGAGTCAATGAATCTCTCTCCCTTCTCTATATATAATCTTTGTTTGTGTTATCATCATTCATCAGTACCATGTAATTCTTCAATTTATGTTTTTCTATTAAAGAATAATTAG
>JASCZI010121397.1:0-30819 GCA_036250425.1 Stylosanthes scabra | reverse complement strand
CGGGTTGGTCGGAACGACGACGGTGGAGAGCCATCGGGGCCTCCAACGTTGTCGATCTTTAACCACTCCGGTGAACTGTGCGGGAAGAAGCATAAATTGTGGTTAATAAACCAAGATCTGAAAGCTGCTCACTTACATATCCTCTTGAATTGTGCAGAAGTCGATGAATTTAGAAGATGATGATGATTGTGATATTTAATTTATAGTCGTTTATCCCAAGTAAATGAAAGTGAATATTAACGTTATTATGGTCTTTCGTTCATACAGCTTGTACGAGATGTTCTATGGTATCGATGATATGCAAGCCTTTCCAGAATGGTTTGAGTCCCACGTAAAGAATCCGGATAACCAAATTTTGTGCAAACATTTAAAAATTTTGGCCTTTGGACCAAAAAGATCGTATATGTCATGAGGCATGATTAAGATAAACGAGATGAAATTTCAAACCCCTGAAAACTCCCGAGGTACAACTGATAACACCGGAGTCTATCTTAAAGGTGATGCCGGCCAAGGAGAATGTGATTGGTTTGGTATTTTGAAAGAAGTTCTTGAAATAGAATACACTGGAGAGCCTAGAAAACGAGTGATATTATTTAGGTGTGATTGGTTTGACCCGACGCAACGTAGGGGAACTCGAATGCATAAAGATTATAATATAGTGGAGGTGAACGTTGCAAGGAAATATGACAGGTATGATCTGTTCATAGTGGCGAATAATGCAAGACATGTATATTATATGTCATATCCGGGTCGGGAATTGGAAAATTGGAGGATAGTGATTAAGTTCAAACCTAGGGGCATGGTTGAGAGTCATGAGGAACAAACCCAAGAAGAACCATTCCAGAATCTTGAGGAAGATCCATCTCCGGCTAGAATTGTAACTGATACAGATATGCCACAGACACTTGCCTCCCCTACCGGTGAGGTTGAAATAATCAACCTTTCGACGAGTGCATGCAATACTAGACAATCAGATAATGAGGTTAACACGGAAGATGAGGAGGAAGAACATTCAAATTCTGATCCTACCTCATCCAAGGAATCCAAATAATGTATACATACACGTTAATATTTTTGTTTCTATGATACGTATTTGTAACTGTTATTCAATTGCATAATGAAATTAGTATTGTTGGCTAATAAAGTTGTGTTAATTCGTACAGGACACATGGCGAGAGATGGTGGCAGGGGATGGGGCGCTGCTACCCGGGGTAGAGGGAGGCCAAGAAAGAATACGAGCATCCCGCTAAATTTGGACCCCAAACCCCGTCCCGCGACTTCCACACCGACCACTATGACCACCGCTACACACACCACTACCCCACCCATTGTAGCCACCGGTGGACCGTCCGCGGGATTGCCTCATATGGTGATGATCCCGACACCAGGCTCCCGAGTTCAGTCATCCGAGACAGGCGGTGCTGGACCGGTGCAGCAGCCTCCACATGTGCCAGAGACACATACTTCATCACAGCCTCCTCCCACCCCAGACACAGATGTGGCCGATGAAGATGCCGAGACTGCGGCTTCCGCCACAGCAGATACTCGTCCGTTGCTCATATGGGACGGGCATGATTGGTTAGTACTTTATATGTTCTCCTTGCTTTTAATTTATTCCTTTCAATATGTGTTTGTTAAATTTTCCATAAACATAACCGTCTTAAATGTTGTTTTATTATGTTTATCTGTCACAGTTGGGATGAGGTTAAGAAAGGAACCACGGAGATCACCAACGTGTTCAAGGAGCACTACAAGTGGTATGCCCCACTATTCAGCCACGCACCTGATGAGGCGATTGATTTCTGGTGGGAGGAGTGGCGCGTAAGTTATCATAGTAACATTTACCTATTTCTCATCTTTATTATTGCATTAATTATTCTTATTAAACTTTCTTACATTGTAAATATTGTGTCTGATACATTATCTTCCTTGAAACATGCAGAAGAGATTCAGGTTGCGTAGGGGCGATGAGGCCAACATGCGTAAGGCCTGGGAGACTAGGGCGGCCAAGCGCCATCGGGGGCTAATGCACAACATCTGGGAGAAGGGAGCTCCCCACGACTGGATCCCTGACGACATCTTCGCGCGGTATGAGGCGTTCTGGAGATCACCAGAGTATCAGGCGATGCGAAGGGCCAACAAGACCAACCGCGCATCCAGCACCGGTGGATCACTCTACACAGGGGGTTCGATCACCTATCCGGCCACAGCAAAGAAGATGGTAATTTATATTCTCCTAGTTTAGTTCGTTATTGTTTCAACATTGGCTAATACGTTTATCCGAATGTGGTATCACATGCAATAGAGTTAGGGCGCCCTCCTACGCAGAGTGATGCGTGTGCATCATTAATGATTTTAAACCCTAATTTCATGTGATTTTAACGGTAATTTAGCTTAATACTCAAGTAAATATATTTAAATTATAATCATTTACTATCTTGAGTATTTTGTTATATTTTACAGGAATTGACAAAGAAAAGAAATTAGGAGCAAAGCATAACTTGAAGAAGAAGAAAAAGTGAAGAATTATGGAATTTTTGACACTGGGTATCAGCTTCATGGTATCGATACCCAAGCACCAAGCTCGCCCAAACCAAGTCCAAGCATGAATCAGGCGTGATTCACACACCCAATCCACGCTAGGACCGCGCCTTAGCCACGCCTAGGCGTGGGCTTTCACCACTCACCACGCCTAGGTGTGGCAGGGAAGCCCAAAGCATGCCAGAAGCAAGTTCCAGCGCGCTCCAGGCGCCACAAGCAACCCAATGACCGCGCCTCGGCCAAGTAAGGGCGTGAGCCCAGCGTGGCCAAGCAGCCCAAGTCACGCCTGGACCATGCCACAGCATGGATCCAGCGTGACTTCTCTCAAGCACATCAAGGCCCAGCATGATTAACTCCCGTCAAGCCCAACTCTGCAAGTTTGTTTCGATCAGTTCAGCAGCCGAAACACACTTTCTCTCATTCAATTACTTTAGATTCAAGTTTCTCTTTTCCTCTGTTCATCACGTTTCTATCAAGTCAGATTAGGTTTTCATGAATTTTCCTCTCAAGTCAGTGTTGTTGTTACTCATGACAATGAGTAGCTAAGCGTCCATCAATCCAAGGATGAGGAGCTCTGTTCATCCTAGCATGTCAAGTTAATTCAATTTGTTTTCTTCAATTACAAGTATCACAATTTCAATTTCAATTCCTCTGATCTTCATTCACAGAATTTATACATCCGAGAGGTAAATATATTCTGTTGCCTTCAATTATTAAATTTGAGAAAATTAATTAATTGATTGTGTATAGGGATTGAAATTCATGAACTTCAAGTAATTTAGAGATAAAGAATTAGTTGTTTGTGTGTTTGTTTATGTGAATTAAGTTAGGGTTAATTATATTAGAGATAATTAATTAATTCCTTTTGTGATTCACATAACTGAACTAGTTTTGATCTTCACCTCTTTTCCTATTTGATTAATTAAGAGATTAATGATTAATTAGGACTAGAGAAACTAAATTACTAAGAGATTAGGGTTTAGTTAATTACGGTTCTTATGAATTGATGATTACTTGCATGAGAAGAAAGTGATAATTTAATTAGGATTTTGTTTAGGTGAACATCTCTTATTCCTTGGGTTGGCCTCTTTATTTGTGATATTTCCTCATATTTCTTATTGCTGTCCAAGTTTTGATTTTGGTGATTTAATTAGGATTTGAGTGATTTTGCATGATTTTTAGTGATTAGATTTGTTTAGGATAATATTAGATTTGATTTTGAATTGTTTGATTTGATTAGAATTAGTTAGGATTAGATTTAGATTATTTGATCTCACTTAAATTTTATTTGGTCTAATTAGATAATTAATTGATCATTATTGATTAATCTATTAATCTCCGTGGGAACTATATTCTACTCACACTTTTATTACTCGATACAATCTGGTGCACTTGCCGGTGGAAGTCTGAAATTCCACAAGGATTTCGGACATCACAGAGTGAGGTGTTCGTGCGGACCCACACCAAAAAAAAATATCAGGGTCAGTATGTCGACACCCATTCTGAGCAGTTTGTGGTAAGTAGTCGTATTAACTTTAACCAAATTAAAATTATAATTTTCATTAGAAATCGATTATGTAACGTATTTATTTTCTTTCACAGGAGGCAGTCAAGGCTAAGGTTAAGCGCCTTGAGGACGAGCGTGACGCCCGTATTGCTGCAGGACTACCACCGGGTCCTCCCATAGATGAGGATTAGGTATGGGACCGTATGGCTGGCGGCCGAAAGAAAGGTCGGATTTACGGTAAGGGCAAAGTACCGAAGAGGCCCGCGCCTTGGCTAGTGGATCCGGAAGATGACTCTACTTGCAATGGACCTGACGCGAGGGAGCACATCACCTTGCTGAATCGGGAGATCCACCAATAGGCGGAGCAGCACAGGCGGGAGATGGAATACTGGAAGCAGCGGTACGAGACTGACGTGACCCGCCTGCAGACCACCATTGACACTCAGTCGGCGAAGTTCGATCAGTGAAAGAGTCGCGTCTCCCAGATGTACGCATTTATGCAGACGATACAGGGTACCACCTCCGGCGTCATGCCTCCACCGCCCTCTCCGCCGTCGTCTTCCCTTCGCCCTCCCCGGCCCCCACCTGCTACTGCACCGAGTCGTACTGAGACTGATCCCGATGACGGGTCTTCCTCAGATGATCAGGACTACGAGTAGTACTTCTTCTTTTCTCTAGATATACTTTGTTTTATTTCAGTTACGTTATCGGATATTTTTCTCTTTGTGTTGTTTGTGACATTATTCAAATAATTGATACTTGTGTTTGTTTTATATATCATTGTGTTTGTAATAAGTTATGAATATATAATGTTTAGCTTAATGGTAGTATTGATAACAAGTTTTAAATTTCATAAAAAAGGAAAACAAGATTAAAAAAATCATGCCAAAACTGCCAAAAAAAAAATGTACCTCCATTAGCGACGGCCTGGGCGTCCCTACGTTCATTATAAATAATTCTGGAATCGTAATTTTACCGACGGCTAGGGCGACGATAAAATTATAATATTATTATCGACGGCTCCGGCATCGCTATAAATACAATTAATTTAATTATGGAACCCCCAAAATTAGCGACAGCTGGAGCGTCGCTATAAGTATTTTAATATTACCGACGGCATCGTCGTCGCTATAAATACAATTAATTTAATTACGGAGCCCCCAATATTAGCGACGGCTAGAGCGTCGCTATAAATATTTTAATATTACCGAAGGCTCGGGGACCGTCGCTAAAAGTTAGCAACGTCATGTTTTGTCACGCCTTTTTGGAGACAGCTAGGCCGTCCCTAACGCCGACGCTATAATTAACGATTCTAGTAGTGTAAATATAGTCATTGTGACGGAATCATAACCAAATATATGATCGAATTATATATAATGATCAGATCATGACTCGTCCCAAAAAAAATTTTTTTTTAGTAGGAGGGTATCATAGGCCCTGCAGATCCAGACTAATCCCTTGTGCCGTATCGAGTGCCCCTTTCGGAGGGTTTGACGTGGCCACATTCCCTTTTGCATACATACCGCCCCCAAGGTTCGAACTCGGGACTAAACACTTAAGCAACCTAACCCAAAATTAAAATTTAAGCTAATAAATTGAAGGGATGAAATTAGTGATGAAGAAAAGAAACATGGAGAGAGTCTTTAATTTGTTTGCTTTATGGAAAGGGCATTTTTTCTATTAATTAAGTTCGCCGTATGTTACGGCTATTTTGGTGAAAGGGGGAAGTTAGTAGCAACTTAGGGCGAACTAGGATGCTTTTCCACCGAAGTTGCATGAAGTTCGCCCTAACTTGCGGCGAACTTGGTGAAGTTAGCTACAATTTGAGGCGAACTTCGTTTTTTTATTTTCTATTTTATTTATTTATTATGTTTTTATGTAGTTTAAAAATGTTTATTAGAATAATAATATTATTGTTAGTTTAGGAATTTTTAATTAGAGTAATATTAGTATTAAAAAATTAATTTATTTTAAGTTAGATTAATGCTAAGTTGGTTGATTAGTGTTATAGTTTGGGATTTTTTATTAGAATAATGTTAGTATTAGTTTAGAATTTTTAATTAGAATATTAGTATTAGTATTAGTTTAGGGTTTTTTAATTAGAATATTAGTATTAGTATTAGTTTAGGATTTTTTTTATTAGAATAATATTAGTATTATGAAATCAATTTATTTTAAGCCATATCAATGCTAAGTTGGTTGATTAGTGTTATAGTTTGAAAGTTTTTATGAGTTTTATTAGAATTATTTTAATTTTTTATACATGTATTTAAATATTTAAATTAGTAAGTAGGTGATTATTTTGTACATTTGTTTATTTTTTAATTTAGTTACTTAGTTGTTTGTTTATTTATTTAGCATTAGTTTAATTAATTAGATGTTTAAGATTTCTTTAATTTCATCAGGGTGTTAAATATAATATTTCACCAAGTTCGCCGCAGGTTAGGGCGAACTTCATGCAACTTCGGTGAAAAAGCATCCTAGTTCGCCCTAAGTTGCTACTAACTTCCCTCTTTCACCAAAATAGCCGTAATTTACGGCGAACTTTTTTAAAAACCAAAAAAAAAATTGAATTTACATAATTAAAGTCATTTTATTTTTTTAGAAAATAAATATTTTTTTTATTTATTTCAGAAAATTTTCCGTAAAAAGTGATTTGTGTATTTCTGAGCTCTAAGGTAAATATAGTCGTTGGGACGGAATCATAACCAAATATATGATCCTGTTATAATGATGAGATCATCACTCGTCCCAAAATTAAAATTTAAGCTAATAAATTGAAGGGATGAAATTAGTGATGAAGAAAAGAAACATGTGGAGTCTTTAATTTGCTTTCCTTTATGGAAAGGCATTTTTCTATTAAGATGCATTAAGAGAGTTTGAGTTTGGTGGGACAAGGCATGAGAAAGCATGGAGGCATATTTGGTTGTGGATTCTCCAACAATTAAAACCCACGCTTGTAAAGCTAATTAGAACTATTTCATACATACTCCCTCTCCAACCACCACCATTCTCCACCAAAAAATAATATTTATATGTTACTAAAGTAGGTTTCATGTGTGTTTCGTTCAAAAGCAATTATTAACACCTACTTACTTAATTTCTAAGCTTAAATAGTAGTGTGTTTTCATCTTTAAAAACTCCATATATATCCACTTTAATTTCTTATACTTTTATGTTTTATTCCACCCTATTTTTTTTCCCCTTTTTTAAATGTACAATATGGGTAGAGTAACCAATAATTTGATTGAGTTTGGTCAGATTCAACGTTTTCATCATCAATAATATTCATGCTTGTGATTTCGCGACAATTTCAATTCAATTACGTATTCCACTTCCAATTAATTAACTAATGGAATTTAAATAATAAAGAGTTGAAAAGAGAGGAAAAGAGAGGGAAAGAGAGGAGGATTGATGAGATAATAATCTAAATTAAACATGTTAAGAAAAATGGTGCAATTGTCTTCTCTCCTTTTATTTGCGACGAATCATATGGTTTTACTTTTAGAAATGCTTGAATTTAATGATGCCAACCCCAATTTCCTTGAATTGATACATACTAGGAACCCATCCAACATAAAATAGTTACTAAATTAATTAATATGCATTATATATATTTATACATATTAATTTACATATTTCTCTCAATTAAAATATCAACTATCAGAATAATAAAAAAGTACTATAGTAGATAATCAAAGTTATAATAAACAAATAATTGAATTTATTTATAGTAATACAAAAAAAATTAACTGAATTTTTTTTTGGCCATTAGTAGTAATTTGTATATGTTTAAGGTAGTAATGAGTTCTCACCAAAAAAGGTAGTAATGAGTTGCACCGTGTGGGTGTGGCCACTCCCTTAATTACAAATAATAATGACCATTTCTAATTCCACTCATTAAAAATAAAAATAAAAAATCATATAAAGGGATTGATGAATGCCATGATTAATTAGTCAAATTATCTATCCTTGTTTGTTTATGATACCTTCCCATCTCATGTATTCTAAAAGTTACTTTAGTTAGGACAAAAGTTGCTTTTAAAGTAACGAATGAAGTAATAAAGAATGCATTTTCCTATAATTTATGGATTTCCTTTAATTAATGATAATATTACATATAGAATAGATAGATATATTAACCAGATAAGAGCTGAATTAGGCTCAGTTAATTTAGGTTTTTGTTAGTAAGAGTGATAAAAAATAATAATAAAATAATGGTTGAAAAGTGGAAGAAATCTTGGGGTTTCCGACCAGAAAATCTAAGGGCACAGACACACAGTTGGAAGGGGCAGAGGCATAAAGATTAGTTATTAGTTATTAGTTGTTATAATTATATGAAAAAGAATGGTTAATGTATAATTATTATGACACGCGCTGGTTGACGCACGTGACGAGCGTGAAAACTGCACACAAAAAGTAAAAGCTGTCATTCAGATGCTGATGCTTAATGGAGAATCCCTCTGCCCTCTGCTAATTCATTATCAACACTTTATGTGCTCAATTTTTATTTTTATTTTATAATAATAGGGATAATATGGTCAAACCATTTTTAATATGCTCTATGTCTATACTTTTTTTTTTAAGAAATAATAGTTATATATTTTTTGTGTATATCTTTTTATGTTTTTTTATGATATAACCAAACCCAAACCCATTCCCCAATGCCCACACCACCATCAATCCTTTTCCACATTTTTTTTTTGTTTGTTTTTGTTTTCCTGTTACTTCTATCTTAGCACAAGAATTTGGGTTTCATGCAAGCTTCTTATAATCGGTCCGATCATCGAATCGTTCAAATGACTGATTTATTGATTTAATGGTTCAACCGATTCAACTGAGGTTCAATTAAAAAAATCGTTTTATAATAAAATAATATATAAATTTAAATAAATGCATAAAGATAACTAATTTTAATACAAATTTTAAAAAGTATAGAAACTAAAAATTTAAAAGTAATTAAAGTTTCATGTAAGTACAATAAATAAATGAAAAAGAAACGGTCAGATATGGAGGTTTATATTTAAAAATATCTTAATTTTTAAATTATTATGTCAATATCTCCCAATATCTTTTATTTTTGGATATATATTTATTTAAATTAAATATATTATGTCAATATCTTAAACCCAAATATAATTTATTACATAATACAAATAATTTTCATATGTTATTTATCTGTTTGGATTAAATATATTAAATTAATATTTTTAATATAGGTGTAACGTATAAACCTACTATTAGAAGAAAAAAAATACTTTAAAAAACTTTTTTTTCTATTTGGATTATGTGGCCCAAAACCAAAGATGCAATGGCCCAACTCTAACCCTAATTAATTACTCATATGGTTATTAGTCTATTACTTTATTATTAGTTGTGCACAGTCGCCAGCAGCAACATGCCATTCATCATTGACCATCATAACCTAATGGCAGCATAGCCACAGAGCACCTGTTCTTCTTCTTCTCTCTTTTTTTTTTCCCTTTTTCTTCCCTACTCTCCTGCCTCTGTTATTTAATTATTTTCGTTTTTTCCCATTATTGGAAAAGAAAAAAGGAAAAAAAGAAAGAAAGGAATACACATTTGTAAGAGAGAAAGATGGTGACCGAGAGAGAGAGAGAGGGGCTGGCGCAGCGGGCAGTGGCTATCCGCCGCCGCTGCCGCTTCTCTCGCCGCTGCCGCCGTGTTTCCGCTTTGGACTAGCTCCGTCGCTGCAGGAGATTGTATCGGAGACATGGCCGTCGTGGACGCCGCCACCTTCCTACGGAGAGAGAAAAATCATATCTAGAGAGAGAAGGGTTTCATTTTTGCTTTTTTTATTTAAAAATCTGAAAACCGGCCGGGTCCTGGTCCGGCCCAACCTTCCGGTTCCCTCCCAGTTCACCGATTTTTCAGCGGTTTGATGATTTCCGATTTCAAACCCTCAACCGAGCCGGAAATGTCACTGGTTTGCGGTCCGACCGGTTCAACCGGACGGTCTGGTCCGGTTTTCAGAACCTTGGTTTCATGCATTCGTGGTATACTATTATTGCCCAATAACATTTACTGCTAATGTAATCATTTAACCAACTCCAATCACTTGGCTAGTTAACATTAATTAGTTGAGTTTAGGTATGTTTAACTAGCAAGCCTTAATAGCGGTTATTACTTATTATTCAATGTGTTGGTGAAGCACAATGAATGAAGTACCAAAGGGAATCCTAAGAATTGAAGAGAGTGACTCATGAATAAGTAAATTAAACATCCCTTACCCTTTTCTTTTGAATTTTTTTTTGTTTTTGGACGTGATTCTTTTCTTCAATGTTTTTGGACATTGGACGTGATCCTTTTGAATGTCTTGGTTACAATTTTTTCTTTCTTTTTTGTCAGAGGGTAAGACAATTTGATTTTGGATTTTTTGTCTGAGATCACAGTTGTTGAGTCAAATGTATCTTCTTTTATTTTTTTGGTATTCAGTCCAATGTACCTTTTAGTCCATTAACAACACCTGTCCATTACATTCGAAAATATTTAGTTTGGGCCATTTCTTTGGGCCCAATTTTTTCAAAACCAAAAAACAGTTTTTTTCCCTCAGTCTTGCAAAGCTTTAACTTAAGAAAACCTCATAAAAAAAAACCCAAAAAAATTGTAAATTATTAAATAAATAAAAAGGGACCTGGTTTGTCCAATGTGAGAAGGAAGATTATTTGGTCCAATAAACCCTCTCACCCTTGTTCATGATGAAACTAATCATACATCAAGCCCAAAGTTGGAGGATCAACTATGAAACCAAAACAAAACACTCATGACCGAAAAAAAAAACTCTCGTTTCATGTTTCCATTTTCCTCCTAGTAGGTTGTAGGGATTTATTTACTATAATATGCTCGGTGAGTACTAAGATCAAAAATTTTTTACATAAAGAAAATGAAGATTATTAGAGGAATATTTAATTTTATGAAATAAATAAAATTAATAAAAATAAAATAAACTATTTATGTAATAGTCAAATCAAAAGTAATTTTTATTCTATTCATCATTCTCCCTTTTTGTGATAGCAAGCATCAAATCTTCTAAAATAGAAAGTTCTTTATTTTTAAAAAAATAAATAAAACCAATTAGAAGTTTAATCTAATTTAATTTTATAAATCTTATTTGATCAGTTAATACCAACAAGAACAGGCATAAATATAATAATAAGTTTTAATATTGATGAAAATATTAAAAAAAAGATTATTATTATTACAAAAAATATCACATTAAAAAAATTTAAATGTTCTATGAGGTTGATTTCGTAGAACTATTTTCTTAAAGTGTCTTGATAAAAAAAAATTTAATTAATTAAATTTACAAAAATAATTTGTCATTAAATAATGATAAAAAACTTTTACTTTAACCTAAACAAAATTCTTTTCATTTCTTATTCATAAAAAATATTTTAATTTGTTACTAAATTTGGTTAGGAACTTATTTGTCATTTTCTAAACAAAAATTAGAAAAATGTAATGTAAGAAAAACACAAAATCCTGAAATTATTGTGTGGTGTAGTTTTAACCAGTTAAAGGAATAATTCAGTTCAATTATTAAAATTATGTGAAGTAGAAATAACTCTAGATGGGTCATGATCATTGGTGATTCATGTTGTAATCATGATTAAAGTTTGTCCCTTCATATGACCCATATGGAACACAAAAACACTATTATCTTTTTGTGCATTTCTTTCTGGGCGTACCAACTTAATTGGATCTTCTATTTCAACATAGCAATCATCTTGCCACACATCAAAGCAATGCTCTAATATTATTGGAAATGGATCGATTGTTTAATGGTGTCAGGTATTTCAGCGAATATTTTATAATTGAAATTAAATTAAGATCCACCGCTAAAATTACTGAAATACCTAATACCACATAATATCTGATCCGCTTCCTTATTTCTACTCTTTTTTTCCTCCCTTTTCTAAATAAATTAATACAAAGATAAACCTAAAAAAATATAAATATGAAGAAATATAATTGAAGACTGAAGAGTATAAAATCCTTTTCATGAGCCTGAGAACAATGATAGTAATTTTATTTTCAAGTTTTTTTTGGGTAACAAAAACTAATAAAATTAAGGCAAATGACACATAATTATAACATAAACAAAATATTTCCCTCAAAATTATAACTTAAGCTAGTAACTCTGCCTTTTTTTTTTTGTTCTATTTTTCTCATTACATAAGTAAAACAATTAATCAAATAAAAAAAAAAAAAACTAGGATTGTACTTACACCAAAGAAAAAAAAATTGTTTTTAAATAAACACACACTAATAATGATTGTTATCTCCCCACTCTTCCATCACTTCTTCTCCATTGTGTAGCTGTTAAGCTATCTAAAATTATTTTTAACAGCTCTTGATTACTACTTAAACCTTCTTCCTTCATGGCAATTGCATGCAATGTGTGGATTCCATTCTATTCATTTTCATGTCCCCATCTTCCACTCATGACTTACCTTATACTTTCATTAACTATATCCCTTATGCTCTTTTTTTCTTTTCTTTTCCCTTTTTTTTTTTTAATTTTCCCTTTTGGCATTCTTGTGAAGAGAGGGAGGACCTTCCATAAAACCAACATAATGTCCTTTTCTTGGGGGTAAAAAATAAAAAAGAAATAAAAAAGCATCCCATGGATGATGGTGAAAATTTTTAATAAATAAATAAGATCCTCCACAAGACTCTACAATTGTGCCTCTGATCCACAAGTTTTGTTTAGCTTCCTCCTTTTAGGATCTGGAGTTGTATGTGAAGAACTTGCACATGAACCAGCATTTGATTCATCACTTTTGTAGCTGAAGCACAACGCATCTAACACTCCTATTGGACTTTGAGGCACACCACATGGGACTGAAGAAAAACCACCATTTTGATTATTCACATTCACAATGTTCAATGAAAGTTCCTTGATCAATTCAACACACTTAATCACTCTCTCCTACAAATCACACAGAAGTAACAACATCAATTGAACAGCCTTTCACAGATTCCTTGTATTCGAAGTTATCAATCTTTTGAGTTGATTTATGAGTTTGGATGTTTAGGTCTTCGAAAGGATTTTTCAATTTCAAGCTTATCTAAAGTCTTTCATATTTAGGTATACTCTCGAGTTTGATCAATCAGAAAAGTTAAATCATCATTTATGTAATGATCAATCACCATATATTTACCTTTTCTATGTGTTGAATCAGAACAGAAGTAGCTTTCTCAGTGTCAACTGTTTCGGTTTCCCCGGTAACAGATATTGCCACTGCTGCCGCAATCTCGGACGGCTTGAACTCCAAGAACTCAATCCCTGCATTCCATTATTACAAATCATTCTCTAGATTGAACTCTTTCATAATTAAGAATCACTACAACACATTGAACATAGAAGCAAAGTAAACTCATCATTTGAGCAGACAGGCCTATACAATACTCACCTCTGGCAGTGCTCAAGATAAGCTGGATGGATCGCGAAATCGAAGATCTTAATGATGAAGGACTCTGATTATCATCATTAATCTTGGAAAGGAAATAATCAATGAAGGAGAATGGAGTAATTGCTTTCATTCTCCACCTCAATGTGCTTAGTACTAAAAGCTCCATTCTCTGAATAGTTTTCGCTTCGAATACAAACCTTGATTCACCAACCTGCATTAAAAGACAGTCATAAAAAACATGCAAATATCAATGCATTGAACTCAACAAGTTACCAAGCATAGTAAAGTTTCAAAAAATGAACAAAATTTCTATTCTACCTGCAAATCAAGGGTGAAAGGAACTTCAGTCTCATCCATTTTCGCCGCGATCGATAAACAGGCCACCGCCAACAATTGCAATGTCCAAGCTCTTCCCTTCTACAAGTCGAAAAGCTAGATCAAAACCAGCACATTATAACAAAACCTAGAAGAAACTTTCTTTTTCTAGCCCGATTACTAGACTTACTGGTAATTCATATGATGAAAGGAATCGATCCAAGTAGTTTATAGCCAGATATTCAGTGAGAGGTCCAAAACCAAAATGCACTCGAACCTATGAAATAAACATGTGTATTCACCAATTAATCAATGATACCATAGACAAGTGTAAATTGCTAATCAGATGGATAAGGAACAATCCACAGTTCAATAATTGATTCTATTTTGATTCCATCTAAAATCTAGTTCCAGTCTTGAACATCTTCCAAGAGAAAAATGCATGTCCCAAAGAAATTCTTGAACTAACTTCAAAAAGGGAAAATCTGATGAGATGAAATTTACTTATGAAAGTGGAACCATCAAAGGAACTGTTATAAGTTTTTTTTTTCCTGATTGAACTCCCAACATCCAAATCCGAATCCTATATCCAAAAACCGATTAACCAGGGTTAGAAGTAGTTCTTGTTCAGATTTCATTCATTTTTAGGCCATCAAGTTGAAAAAGATTTAATCATGATTCAGAGAGACAGAAAAAGCCAAACTGCTCTTACTTACACAAGTAAAACACAGAACAAGGAAAAGAAGAAACCGTACGGATTAGAAAAGATTAGATGATTTGATTTGATTGGAGTGGATTGTATTAAGATAGAGCAAACCAAAAACAAAAGAAAAAAGAGAGCAAAATAAGAAACCGAACTCTCTCTCTCTCTCTCTCTCTCTCTCTCTCTTTCTCTTTCTCTCTCTTGATCTACACACCTTTTCAATCCAATGAATGGCCTCATTTCTGGCCCCAAAATCCAAATCACCAGTTTGTAAGCTGTTAAAGTAAGAGGCACCACCATGCCAGTGTTGACACTCCTTTTCCACCATTACTGCCACACACTCATCACTCTGCAATGGATACCCATCTGCCTCATCATCACCATCAAAGTTCCGACCTTTCTTATTATTATAACACCTAGGACGCCATGAATCATCCTCATCAAACAACACTTCATCCATGGCACCAACACAATGATTATCATCGAAAAAGCTTGTGTCTTCTGCACACAGAAGGCTTGAGACGCAATCAAAGCTTGGTGCCATTGCAGAAGCAGAAGCCTCAAAAAATAAATAAAAAATGAATTTTTTTTTCCTTTTGTGTGGTCTTCTTCAGTAAAGAAAAGAAAAAATGGAACCCCAGAAACGAAAAACGATAAAGAATGAAACTTTGGGATAATAGAAGAGATGGGGTGTGTGTGTGTTTGAGAAGAGAAGGTATATATGAATGAAAAGAGAAGGATGTGAGTGGAAAATAAGAACAAAAAAAGAGTGTATAGTGAAGCCAAGCAAGCAGTGTGTTCTGTTTCTCTCAGTGTCTTTGTTCTGTTTCTCTCTCTTGGGGCTGAAAAGAGTGGCGCAGAGAGGGGCTTATGAAGAGAAACCAACACCCCTTTTTAGGGTAAAAGGCAGAGAGAGAAGAGAAGAGGGCCCTGGTGAGTGGGGAGAGTGAAGAGTTGTGACTGTGTGTGAAAAATCACAAATCACAAATCATAAATCATGATATTGAATGGAAGGTAATTAACATTTTCATTTGATTATGTTACTCTTGATATACACGGAAGAAGGAGAATGAGAAGGCGTGTGTTTTGTTAATAATGAATATATCAAATTAGGAACCAACACATTTCTCGGAGAAACATTAGCAAAATATCAACATTTAACATTTTAAGTTCTTTTCTTTTATTTTTAAGTTATGGATTATGGATTACAAATGTGAAACCTTTTCTTTATTTCTTTTTCTTTTTCCTTCTAAATGTGTGATACTATTAATGATCCACAGATATATACTCTTTAAAGTTTAAAATACTTTCATTTTCTAGTTTTAGTTTTATTTATGAACAATTCTTTTTTTTTTCAAAAACCAACAAGGAAAAAAGAAAAAAACATTTTGTGTAAGTAAATTAAATCTTTTATTATTTAATAATTTTTAAAAAATATTTATTTTTATATTTTTTATAAAATAATTCGTGACATTCTTAATTAATATAATAAAATTTCAGTTAATATTATTAAATATAAATACAAAATTATTTTACATTGATAATATAGAAAAATGATCCGTATTTAATGATTATTGAAAATGTAATTTATTCAAGTGATTTTATGCTTTTTAGTGTTAAGTCAATTCTTCATGAGTTAAACTTTTTTCGTACATTTATTTTAAAAAAATTATCATTCCGCTAAAAAAAATTATGTTATATAATAGATTTGATTATTTTGATTGTTGATTATTTGATTAAAAAATATAAATCACTATATATAAATATATAATAACAAAATTTATATGAGTTATCATACATAACTCATATACCCAACATTAAGTTTTTATCTAAAATTTATATAAGTTATCATTTATAGTATGTGTTGACTCTCTATTAGTTATAATGCATTGATTCCCTAATTTTGCATATTTTATATATATAAACTTTTTAATAGATTTTAATTAAGCAGTTTACTTGAGTAGTAGAAACAAATTAACTTTGAGTAAATACTCAATCCGACCATAACCTCACTCCTAATTATTCGAAAACTCTAATTCGATCCTAACTATTTAAAAATTATAATGAATTGATCTTTAAAATCAATTTGTGAGATTATGATTTAAAATTAATAAATTAATTTTAAAGATATATTTATTCTATTTTTAAATAGTTAAAGATCGAATTAAAATTTCTAAAACATTAGAATAAACTTCTCCAAATTAAAAATAATTCAAGATCGGATTGAATATTAACTGGTTAACTTTTACATACTTTTGGCACCATATTATCATAGATTGCCCTCAAATCATTATTTACCAAAAATCACGTGAAAAAAAATCACTGCATTACAATTTACAACGCAATTTCTAAATACAGGAGCGTTCCGACTCTTGGTTTTATACTAACTCCTCTGAAATTTTTGGGTAAAGTTTAACTCCTCGGAATTTATGGGTAAAAGTGATAATTTAGAGGTTAATTACTTTTAAAACTAAATTAAATTAAATAATTAATTTCTAATATATACATAATATTTTGCTAAAAAAATGCATAAATACAGTATATTATACCATTTAACATGAAACACAAAATCTATAAAAAAAAATGAGAAGGTGATTGTTATTTACAGAAAAAAAATCCACTAAAGTAATAAAATATAAATTAATTATGATTGAATTTATAATTTTAATTATTTGTAATTTTTATTATATAAATTTAAGAATAGTTAAAATATTATTTTGAAATTTTTTTCTTCTAAAATCTTAAACACAAAAAATGAAAATAAAAAATATAAATATAAATTAAAAAAAATACATATTTTTATTTTCTTACTTTATCAGTCAATTTATTTTTAGGAAGGTAAAAGAAAAAGGAGAAAGGATGTGTTATCCCGTTCTGACACGTGTGCATAAGTGACGTCAGTGAATGACCGCAAGCCCAGGTGAGTTTATAGTTTTGACGTAAACGCGAGTTTCCAAAGAGAAAACAAAGCTTAATAGCTGTCACATATAAATATTTCCCTCCACCTTTCCCCGCCAAATCAAACCCAAAAAAAAATTTTCCTCTTTTTTCATTTTTTTTTCACCAAATAATAATCATAAAAAATTAACATAACTACTTATATATATATATATATAGTCTAAGTTTTGTTTGTTCAATGAGTTTCCTTGTTAAAATTTTCTAATTAATTTATCTTTAAATTTTGAAATTTAGTAAATATTAAAAAAATATTTTTTAAAATAATAATTCTATTTGCACATCAAAATCAGTTACCATATATTTATACATAAATATTTATATAATTTTATTATTTTCAATGTGTGTTTTATATTTTAATGTGTATTATACGCTAATGACTAATATTAATAGTTGATTTTAGTGTATAAATAAAATAACTTTTTCTAATAAAAACAATCATGTTAAAGTCAATTTTAATAAGTTTGTTAAAAACAAAATACTTAAATAGTTTTTTAGTGCTTCTTAGTATAGTTAAAAAATTTTAAAATTATTTATTTTAAGTGAAAGTTCTATTTTAAATATTTTTGTGATGTAAATTACAAGATAAAAGTAATGTTTCATATATTAATTAGACACATATTCTAACTGATACTAATTATGAATATCGGTTATACAACATCGGCTCTCAAGTTTTTTTTCTAAAAAATGTTTTTAGACGATTATGTGAGAACAAGAATGATTAGATTTAACTTCACAATTTTTTCAAAAGAATAAAAAAACAATTTAACCTTTTTTCTTTAAATCCGCAAGCAACTAGTAGCATGGCGGTGGGGTTCTTTTCAAAAAGAAAAACAATAAAAATAACTTGAAAAAAGAAAATGAAAAATATCGACACTAGTACATAGAAGACTTTACAAATGCATTCCCATCAGCCATCACATGTTTCCATACTTTTTTGCTTTGTATTTTTCCTTCTTGAAAAGTTGAATAAGAAAAATTCGATACAACTTTTTTTAGGAATAAGACACATAAGTATCTAGACTATTTTAAATTGGATATTGCTATTTGTATACTAAAATCAATCATTAATATATATAAATATTAAAATATAAAATGCACATTAAAAATTATAAAATTACACATGTATTTATATATATTCATATATAAATATATAATAATTGATTTTAATAATTAATTTTAATGTGCAAATAAAATTATTGATTTAAATTAGTTGGGATTGAATCAATCCTTAATTTAACGAGATAAAAGATATGGTAAAAGAAAATAAACTTATTCAATTTTTCCTTAAATATCCAAGAAGGAAAGAGAATACTCAAGGAAATGAAATATTAGATAAAATAAAATCATGGCAAAGAAAGAATACTAATAAATTAAATAAAATATTTAATTTCTTTGTATCTTTAGCATAAATATGTTTATATTTAATGATATACCTATAAAAAATTATTTTTTACATATTTATTGTGCAATATATTATATACCAAGTGAAATCTATAACTTTGTAAAATACTAAATGATGAAAATAAATAATTTTATTTTTTCTGAAGTAATATTTTCAAATGTAATTTCTCTTCATAGATTTTTTTAAATGGGACTAAAAATAGTTACTTATTTCAACGAAAATCATAAAGATATTTGTGCATATACTTTAAAAATGTGACTTAAAAAAGCTAAAAAGAAACAATACTAATAATAATACTCTTAATAAAAAATTAACGCTTTTAAAATAGGCTAAAATCAAAGCAAATAATACACTATTTATGGGATAAAAAGGAAGTAGTTTTGTTTTGTATAATCACTATTCTTTGTGGCTGGAAAAGTTTAATTTTTATATACCGTGTAAAAGAATTTTATATATATATATATATATTATTATATTATTAAAAGTAATTAATTTTTAAATTTATTATTTTTAAAGTTATATATATATATATATATCTAATTAAATGATTGTGTAAAATTTTTTATATCGTGAATACATTAAAATTAAACTTAAAAAAAAGGTTTGTCCGTTATAGTTATTATTCCATTCCATGGAAATGAGAAAAGAGATGTACTTTATTTCCCGCTTTCTGATAACTTTTAGGCGCGTTTTGCTTTTTGGAATTGGATGTGTCACTCAATAATCCATATTAATTGGTTTCTAAGTACCAAAATTGTTATTACTTATTACTCATTGACCACCTTGCATTGTTGCTAATTAACTAGCAAATACAAAATTAGTGACATGACAAATTGTAATAATTATTGGTCACAATCTGAAGTAAACCCCTTTGGATTATAGCTATTGCACCATCACTAATCACAACTTACTAGAGATGATGAATTTTCCAATTCAAGCACTGTCATTGCAATTATCAAAACTTCAATGAATGCTTTCTTACTACATATATAATTATACTTACATTTTGTCTCTTTCCTTTCTAACATTAGTAATGCCTTTATTTTTCCTCCTCTTCTTCTTTCATACAGTTTTAGATTTGTAATTTTTTGAGAGAGAAAAGAAAGGTGAAGATGGGTTGAATTTTGAAATAGAAAATTTTAAAGTACATGTGTGAAATGATATAGATATATAAATATATTATATTTGATGATCAGTTTTACCTAACACATCTTTTTTATATGCATATATAAGATCAATGGTTATTATTATATTTCTGTACTTCTATGTATTTTTATCTTTATACTTAAAAAGTGCATCGAAATTAAATTTGAAAGAATAACACAATATTTTTTTTTTATATTCTAGACCTAATAATATACTATGTGTTAATGAGTACAACTGTGCATATGATATGCAAGATACACTAAGACATGAGAGATCCAAAAATTGTAATAATTGGGGAAAAATAATATAAATAATAAAGTTTACACTTTTTTCATAGATAGTTATATTAATTAATAAGAATTAAATCATACACAAAAAATCAGTTATTGCATATAAAAATATATATCTAACATCTTATAAATTTTTTTATTACACCACTTTTAACAAGTTTGATTATTGGTATACTAAATATTTGATTATTCTAACTTTAATTTAATTTTAAGAGAAAGTATTGGTAGCCAATATTAAGAAGATAATAGGAAGTCAATATTATTTTTATTTTCTTTTCCTTTTTACCACCTACTATTTCCCTAATTACACTCATTGGCTCCCTATTAATGCCCTAATATTGATTTCGTAACATTATTCTTAATTTAAGAAATGTGAACAATATATATAAATATATATAATGTCGAATTTAGTAGCTAATTTTTAATGCAAATTAAATACCACAATGTTAGTGTGACATAATATTGGGAATTCACAATATTTTCAAAAATATAAATTGATTCACATTTTTCATTATATTTCTTAATTCGATAGGTGAAAAACTAAGTATATCATAAATTTAAACTAAAGTAGAAATTAATCGATGATATGTACAAACAAGAAAAATATAGATAATTAATAATTTTCTAACCAATAAATTAATAAAAAAAACATATTTAATTACTGTTTATAAAACATTCATAATAAAAGTCATAGAACATCCAAAACCTAAAGCAACCATTGTCCAACCTTGTATTTTTTTTTAACAAAACATTCAAAATCTAAAAAGTTAGAACATCTAATTTAAATTATTGACTGATATTAACTGAATTTTTATTGGTTACTTAATATTATTGATACAAATAGATGAGCAATAGCTCATACGCATTTTCTCTCCTATTGTAAGAGATTTTTTGTTCGAATCTCATCTAAGAAACTAAAAAAATTAATGAGATGTACCTAAAACACAACTCATTTTAAAATTTTGAAAAAAAAGGGGAAGATTTTGGAGGTTGTGATGCAATAGATTTAGTAGAGAAAGTTGGTCCAATCCAACGTGTTTCTGGTTTTGAATATAATTAACTCTCAGATGCGCCTCGACTAGGCAATGCTATTTTCCCACCCTCCCAATATATACTTTTTAAATTTTTCATGCAATGTTCTTTCATTGTTGTTTATGGCCAAGAAAAAATATATACAAAATGAGAAAGTCTTGGGAGTCAACTTAGGGAGCCAATATCAATTTTTTTTTTTTTTTTTCTTTTATCATCAATTATTTTCTTAATTACATTCATGAACTCCCTATAAGCTTCCTAACATTGGCTTCATAGCATTACTCTAATTATATTTACATATCAAAATTTGTTTACTGAATCAATAATTAAGTATTTTTTATAAATAAGTATATTATTTAAATTATTATTTTTAATATATATTTTATATTTTAATATATATTTTATACTTATAACTAATTTAATAATTAACTTTTTGTGCACATCTAGCTAACCCAACAAATATATATTTTTCTTTTGGGTGCTGGCAAAGCAATATGACTTCCGTTGGGTTTTTCTACGACAAAGTGTCACAAAAGAAAGATTTCAAGAACAATATATATTTATATAAATGTGACACTATTTATATGGAAAAGGTTAATTATTATCCCTGTCAACTTGCTATTTTTGAATGTTAGATACTAATAGCTATAGAGCATGCATTCTACCAAAACATTTAATGAGGTTACTAAAAAATTAAACCATTTACATTGAACTAAACCATTTAGTTAACCAAATTAAATACTACATAAATTAATTAATGAGGTTAATAAAAGAAAGAAAATTACCTTGGGCTAAACAATTAAAACATTAAACTAAACAATGCACGTGCCAAAAAAAACGTTAAACTTAAGTAGTAAGCCTAATCAAAATTTAATTTTTTGTTCAAATGCATAATTAGCTTTGCGAGAATATCACGCCTTAATTTCTTCAAATCACATACATTTTAATGTTAAGCTTTCAAAAAATGGGGGGAAAAAATCAATAATAACAATAATAATAATCAATTTTTTTTAATAATTAACAGGTATATACAAATTGTGTAGCAAAATTGACTCTAATTTTTTTTGGTGATGAATCATGCATCACGTATAATAAATGTCAATGACAAATTCAAAAACGCAACGAGCTTTAATTTGAAGAAATAAACATCGACCAATAGTTAATTGAGATCCCTTTGGTCCAATTCAATTAAGCATTGTAATTTTTACTAAACTTAAGATCCCATGCATATTGCATAATATATATAATTTTGTAGCCGTTTGACCAAATATCATCATTTTGGATGACCAATGACCAATTATTAACCAAAATCTATGAAACGTAAAAATTTGTGTTTATTTTATTTATTTATTAAGTTTTGGACCACGTAAAAGAAGCATGGAAAGGATATGAAACGTTGTTAATTAATGAGTTAAAATCTTGATTGTTACTTAGGATGCCTGTTTTTCTTGGATTCAATAAGAGACGTGCATTGTGCATATAACATGAGTTTCTAAAAAGAGACTTTAGGGCCAAATAAATAACACTAACATACACAAATTTCGAACCCTTTTTCTAATCTTTGAACTTTGAAATTCTCTCCCTTTTCACATATGCTACCTATATCTGAAATTCAACTTTAAAAAAATAAATAAATAATAAAATCCTTGAATACCCTCTTATTCAAAACACAACACAGTTATCCCATATGCTTGATGTCAGGTTCTGTAGCAAAGATCAAAGCCCTGTTTAATATGATTGGTAATTTTATTCAATAATTTTAGGTATATACATATTTTATCTAATTGAATTTAATTAATTAATTTATTTTTATATCAAATAATTAAATATAAAATTATTTTGATATTAAATAAAAATATATATTTTATATTATTTAACAATAAAATATTTTTTTATTCGACATAAAAAAATTATTAATTAAATTTAGTTAAATAAAATAAGTATATATATATATATATAATATTATTTAATTTTTATTTTAAAAGGATTGATAGTGAGAGACTTAGGAATTAATTAGGGTGAGGTCCCTTTCCCTAAGACTTTAATTTTTATTTTTATTTTCTTCGTTAGGTTTTGGTCCAAAAGAGAGTCTTCTTCTTCTTCACTGTTTGAGATCCGAGCTTAACAGAGTGTCATTCCCACCCACCCTTTTATTATTTTAACTCATTCATTATTTAAGTTTGTATTTACTACTACTTTTCTTTCTCTTAGTTTTCCGTTATCTCATGCTACATTTCTACATTCCCAAAGCCCAGTCAAATGTTTCTAACACATCACATTTATATACTCACAGTCTAATACTTATCAATTCTGTCACTATATAGTTTTAAAAGCTTCGCCAACCAGCACGCAACCCATTATTCTATTGCTCATTATTTTTATCTTCTCAGTTGAAATTTCGTCGAAGACAAACAACAAATGAGAAATGTCTAAGTGTTGTGTGTACGAATGGGTAGTATAGGTCAATTTAATTTGTAATATCATAATTTTAGAATTAGAATTGTTCAATTTAATTTATTTGGAAAAAAAAATTTGGCAACGAACATTTTAGATGATGTTGTTATCATGCTATGCCAATGTGAAAGATAATATGTCACAAAAGAATTTCGTTAACCATGGTGATTGACAAAAGGAAAATTTTAATTCACAATTTAAAATCGAGGAAATTTTAATTAATTTAGAAATCACTAACTATTTTTATTATCAACTTAAAAAATAAATCGATGGATGATTTTTATTATCAAATTTTAATTAATTTACAAATAATTTTTCTACCATATTACATATACTAATACTTGCCAATTCTGTCGCGATATATAGTTTTTATTGAGGGTTAACTAGATATTAAATTAGGTTGATTAGTTAACTTAGTTGTCAAGGTTGTTAGTTAGTTGAGTTAACTACTTATCCTTATTCTTGATTTTCTTGAGTTTACTGATGAGTTCATGTATGCTATAAATAGCTCTTTTCTGTATAATCATGATTCAATTTTATCAATAATAATGATGCATATTCAGTTTATCTAGCATTCTCTAATATCATTATGGTATCAGAGCGAGAAATCACTGGAGCAGGGCCCCAAATATTCACAAATACAAGTTCTAAAGACTTTTGATAAACTGTGGTAGAGTCATGAAACGACATAGCATGGATCTTACTTATTGAACAAAACTCACAAACATTAGTATGATTTGCTTGATCCTGAACATTAACACCACAAAATTTTATAATTCTCTTAACATTTTGCATATGTGTATGCCCCAATCTTTTATGCCATAGATCAAGTATGTTTTTTGTTTTTGTAGTTTGAAAAACCTGTGGTTGTACAGTTTGATGAGTATAGTCAAGTGTATTAGGCACAATAGAATTTAGAGATGACAAAGAAGTACTATTAGTGACAGAATCATGAAGAAAAGATGCAGTTTTATTTATATCACAATCAGTAGAGATACAAGGGTCACTTGCTCTATCAGAAGCTAGTTCTTTATCACAAATGCAAGTAGATTTACATGAATTAGGATGGTTTGTAGCTAACCTACATGATAATAAACTAGGTGCACTTTTCTTATTTGAATCAGAATCAGATTTTGCAACACATAGATTATCAAACACATAAATGCCCCCTCTAGTTCTGCCCTGAAGAAGGAGGTCTCGTGTAACCTGATCACGAATAATGCAATGATGAGGCTAAAATTAAAAAAAAAACTGGGTACTCAGACAACTAGATTTTAATAATGCCTTTCTTAATGGTAAGTTAAATGAACAGGTTCTTATGCACCAACCTGAGGGATATACTAATGAAAATCCCAATCTAGTTTGTAGACTGAACAAGGCACTATACGGTTTAAAACAAGCTCCTAGAGCTTGGTTCCTTACTCTGCAGAAAACTCTACTTAACCTAGGATTTCATAATCTCCAATCTGATACATCTTTATTTGTAAGACATTCTTCTAAATCTGTTATATACTTGTTATCATATGTGGATGATATTGTTGTTAAAGGAAATAATACTCAAGAGATAAACTCTCTTATTGTTCAACTTAATGCTATTTTTCTTCTAAAGGACCTAGGACATCTCAATTATTTTCTGGGCCTAGAAATAAAACATTTACATGATGGCAACATACACCTTTGTCAACAGCAATATGCTAAGGAAATCTTGGAAAGGGCTGGGATGCAACAAGCAAATCCCATGCCAACACCAATGATATCCTCTCTTAAGCTCTCTCAACAAGATTCGGAGCCTTGTGAAGACCTAAAGTTATATAGATCAATTGTAGGAGCCCTACAATATCTAACAACTAGACGGCCAGATTTGGCATACTCAGTCAACAAAATATCCCAATTTATGCATAATCCAACATTAAACCATTAGAAGGCAGTCAAGAGGATACTTAGATATGTGGCAGGTACAGTTCAAGAGGGTTTAATCTTTACCAAAAATACTAATTATAGACTGATTGGCTTTGCAGATGCTGACTGGGGAGCAGATGTAGATGATCGAAAGTTAATCACATGTTATTGTATTTTTTTGGGGAACAATCTGATTGCATGGAAGTGTCAAAAGCAAACCAAACTAAGCAGGAGCACAACTGAGGCAGAATATAGAGCAGTGGCCTCTGCTCAAACAGAAATCATGGCTGTCCAGAAGCTATTGACAGAATTGAAGGTAAAACAACAAATACCACCAGTTATATACTACAACAACTAATCAACATGTCAATTAACTCTCAACCCCGTTCATCATAGCAGATGCAAGCACATGGAAATGGATATCCACTTTCTTAGAGAGTTGGTCACACAAAAACAACTCTATATTCTACATATCCCATCACAAGACTAAGTTGCTGATGTGTTTACTAAGGCAGTTTCACAGAATTTGTTTTGCAAGTTTCATAGCAAACTTAGGCTTTGTCAAGCCTTTGCCTAAGTTTGAGGGGAAATATTGAGGGTTAACTAGATATTAAGTTAGGTTGATTAGTTAACTTAGTTGTCAAAGTTGTTAGTTAGTTGAGTTAACTACTTTCTTAATCTTAATTTTCTTGAGTTAATTGATTAGTTCATGTATGCTATAAATAGCTCTTCTGTACACTCATGTTTCAGTTTTATTAATAATAATGATGCATATTAGTTTATATAGCATTCTCTAATATCATTAGTTTTAAATTCCAAAATTAGATTAGACTATTGTATACATACTTGTTCTGTAGTTTTTCGTATTTCTTTGTCACTCATTTTTTTTTTTGTAAGGGTAAGAGTGATTAGTATTTTAATTTTAAAATATCCATACTTATAAAAAAGGTTTTTGTATCATTAAAATAAAGGTTAATATTTCTATAAGTACATAAAATGATTAATTAATTCACTTTGGATTTTAGATGTTATCATATATTATTGGACTTTGAGTTCTAATCATTATTTTATATATTTAGAATACAACATAGAGGTGTAAGACAAGGTTCCTTGTGATGGTCTAAGTCTTTGATGGTTAAGACTTAATCACTGTATAATACGTGTTATAAGAAAAAAATTCACACATTATATCTAATCATGCATTATTTTTTTATTTTATTATTATCAATTTTAACGGTTCGACCAGTAATTCGACAATTAAACCACTAATCTAGTGATCTAATAATTTCGCCATATCGATCGTTAATTCGATTTTGATAACTATAGACAACACATAATGAATCCGTTATTCGTATAAAAGTATTGGAAGATTATACGGTATGTCGCAAAAATCGCGGTATATCGGTATTCCAACATTTTTAACCGTTAATTTTAATCATATATTGATTTTATTATAAAATCAATCAAGATTAATGGCTAAAAAGCGTCGAATATCGGTATTACCGTATAATTTTCTAAAAGTATTAGTTATTCCAATACTATGGCATCTCAAATTTAAGACACAACATAGCCATATGCAATCTTTCATAACATAACATACTTTTCATCCCACATATTAATACTTGGCACATAGAGATGCCTTTTAATTACATATGGTCTCTCAAAAATTTTTGTGCATTCTATTTTGGTTTTCCAAATTAATTAGAAAATGTAATATGTGATCACGTTTGAGGCTCACATGGCTATGAATGAAGAACTCATCACACTCATAGTCACACATATATATGAAACAGAAAACGTTGCATCCAATATAATCTAATAACTTTGGTTAGGTGCATTATACGCATATGTGACATTGGATCCAATGTTTATAATGTCCCAAAATGAATCATAGATTTAAAACCAATAAAGACAACAGAAGCTTCCTAACGTTACCCATCATATGCTACCTTTTAAAACAACAAATAAATTCAACACCAATATTTATTCATCCTCTTAGTTGTTATTGAATAAATTTCTCATTTATTATTTTATTTAACCGCATACGGCTAAAATATCACACTAATAATTTTTATTTGAATTGTGTCCTTAGCAATGTAATTATTACACTGGAGACTTTTATTACAAGAAGTGGTAGCTAGCTAGGTAAATAATTAAAGACGAGTATTGTTTTATACGTTAGTATTATTATTGATCCCACGTAAATTTAATTCATTCCCACTCAGATCGATCACATTCATTTTGCTACTCTTTTTCTTATAAAATATTTGTTACTAAGAGATAATTAAAAAAGAAAAAAAAGAAAAAAAATTGTGGGTAGTGAAGATAATAAACATGTCAACTTGGTCATGAGATGGATACATTGAGTTCTTCTCCTTTAACATAATAAATGATTTCCAGCCACTCAAGCAAGTACTTGAGATTCAGCATCCCATTAATAAATTAATTGCACCATTTAAGCAAGTCCCCTTAATTATTCTTCTAATGTGATTGATGTTTATAATATGGTCCTTGGTGAAAAAAAAAAAGAGATATGAAAATAAATCAAATTAAAATGTCAAAATAATTGTAAGTTTTATCAAAATCTTATATCTAGACTTCAACCTAATGATTTATAATTTATCTTTTCATACTATTCACTTTTTTTTATCAAAGAATTCTTCTTATATTGTAGGAAGTAAGTCAGGTACACCATGAAATATCAAACTCCAAAATTTATAACGGTTAATTCTAACTTATAAAGATTTATAACCATTCAATCAATTAGGGTATTGCCCGTGCATTGCACGGGATAGCATTATCAATATATGATTTCATGATTTATTAATAAATAAACTTGATTATTTTCAATTGTAGAATTTTTTTATATATTTAGTGATGTAATTAGAATATAAAATAGTCCATATTAAAATCGATAATTCAAATTAAAACTGATGTCCTAAATTTGCAAGAAGATAAAAGATTCTTTTTAAAATATGATACAATTTGTTAAATTATTCAAAAGATTTTTTATTTTCTATATTTCCTATATATTTTAAGTTTCATTTGGTAAATTTAAAAATTTACATCATTACTATTATAAAGACAGTAAAATCTAACAAATAGGAGTTTTTTTAAAAGAAATTTGTTTATCTTTAATTAATCCCAAATTTTTTTTATAAATATTAGGATATTTGTTAAATCTTGATTGTTTAAAGAAGTATAATTATGAAATGTGTTAAATTATTAAACTGTATTTCGCATATATAAATTTTAGGAATTTTCAATTTTAAATTTATCCTTATGAATCGGTCATTTTTATTGTTCGAATGACAATAATTTAAGGAATTTTTATTTTTAAGTTTATCTTTATGCACCTGACCTTTTTTATTGCTTTATGACATTAATATGTTTTTTGTTGCACTTTTTAATGATTTGAATAATCATTCATTGCTATATACTTGTAAAGTATTAGGGAACACCACCTAGGGTAAAGCCCGCGCTTTGCGCGAGGCACAATTTTATTTAATTTAAGCTAATTTATTGATGTTAAAATTATTAGTGTACCAATTATTTTTAAAAAATTTAAAAAATAAATTTTGTCTATTATATTTATATTAAAAAATTTGTTATTATTTTACTTTGCAATTAAAAAAAATTATTTGTATTTATAACTACCATAAGTCATATGAATTTTACAAATTTTATAATAATAAATAATAAAAACAATTATAAAAAACAACGTTTACATTATATTGTTACGCATTGCACCCCTTAGACCTTAGCCCCTCAAAAGAATTCAGTTTGCATAGTAAATATGCTAATGGCAATAGAGTTGAAATAAGAAAATCTAAAAAAGCTAAAATAATAGACATGTGACTCAAACAAATGATTTGAATAAATTTGAGAATTGTATTTAGCAAGTAAGGAGATATAAAAGAAAAAATGAACCACATACATAATAACATTTCTATAAAATTTTTAACATAAATAATAAAAGAAAAAAACAAAAACATAGAACTTATCGTATTGACGGAGAAACGGTAGTGAGGAAAATCAAAAATGCAAATTTGGAACCAAGAAGAGGAATAGAGGATCAATATTAAAAGTTGCTGGAACTCACCGCAGAAATCACTGACACTACTGGAACTCAATACAGAGACAATCGTCATTGCATTATGAAGTCATGTGAAAATCAGATCAGAGAGGGGTTGAGACAAAGAGGACTAGAGAAGCGGCAACCAAAACTCAAGAGGCCAAGAGAGTTCCAGAGAAGTGGGCAAAAAGACAGAGAGGTATCTGGAGATAGGACATGTACCGGCGGGACATGAGACGCAGGATGATAGTGAGATACGTGAGGATAAGGGAGAGAAGGGATGTGAACAGAAATATTTTAAATCCTGACTATAAGTATTATTTATAACCAATTTTTTGAATTTCAAAAAAATAAAAAATTAAATGATCATAATTTCATATTCAAATTTCAACAAATCAATTCTCTTAATTACCTGATTCATTGCTTTTGAATTACTATTTTAAATTTCAATATTTCTATTCTAATTTTCCATTTTAATTAGCAATTGTGACATCATTCAACCACTTAGCATGAGATACTTGGCGCGATTTCGAACACTGCCACATGTCAACGATTAAAGCCACCGAATGGCGAGCGATGAGATTACAACCCTATACCTTTTATATTTTAATAGATATTTTAATAAATGGTTATACACTCTGAAATTTAGTATTTCAGGATCTATCTGATCTATATTATATATGAATGTAAGTAGTTAATTAGGTTAATTTTATTGTTTAGAAAATATAAAAAATAATTTATGAAAAAAGTATTGGTTACCAAAAATAATATCACCTACATCAGTCAACATTATTCATTTCTCTCTCTTTTGCCTTGATATTTCTAAAACTATATATATATAATTAATATTAGTGTACACATAAAATACACAAATATATCCTAATTAATCACTCTCTCAAGTGGGACAGATTTATGTGTTTCAATGTGTTTATGTGTACACCTAGCAAAACCGATATATATATATATATATATAAAGCATATACAAACAGATAATTTAAAATTTATATGTACAAATTATTATTTATAACTCATATATACATTATTTATTGAACTTATTGAT